>JAVJIF010002889.1:0-85000 GCA_038442645.1 Agave tequilana
ATTTTCTTGTCTTAAATGTCTATTTTGTAGAAGATAATCATGAGTAGAAAGAGAATAAAATCAAATAAATATCAGTTAAAGCCAAATTAACTGGATCTATTTGTTAGAGGAGGATGATCTCAAAACCATTCGGTTAAATTTAGATTTTGGTGAATCAAATCGATTTACCGAAGATCAATGAGAATATCGTCGAATCCAGAGCTCAATCGTAAAACCAGTTGGATAAAATGACGAATTAGGGAGTCTACAAGATATACTCCCAGATGTGACAATTTGCTGGGATCCGCGGCAAAAGCTGTGCATCTGCCGCAATCTTGAAAGATATGGGGGGAGCGTTTACTCCCCCTATCTTCATACGCTCTCTCCCTTTTGATTTTTTTCTATAAATACATAGATTTCTGAGACTACGAGGAACGATTAAGCAGATAATAAAGGCTAGGCCATTCTTTAGTCTGTAACTTAGGTTTTTAGTTTTCTTTTATGTAATTTTTGTTTTGTTTATGTAACTGAGAGGAGATGAGAGTTTCATGGAGGAATGAGAGTGAAGCTTGTGCTGAGGTGACATCGGTGTAAGTAAGTCTTTTTTTTTATTGTTATTTGAATTGAATCAAAGTTTTTTTCTTTACTTTTGTTTTTGTTTACTTTCCTCTTCTTTATTTGTAAATCCAAATGACTCTAATAGCCTTGAATATGCCTTGTCCTTGCAAGTGTCGTTGATGGCTTATGGTGATGGATAATCATTTCTATGGTAGCATAGCTTGCACCTTCATTTCATAGTATAGAACGGGAATGGGGAAAATCCTATATCATACTTCACTCGCCTTCAAGAAAGATACATCATCGATATAGGTCAAAGGTAAGCAGTCTCCGAAGAGGTAAGTAAGTTCTTTTAGGTTTTTCTTTCTTTTCTTTTAATTTTTAGTTTAGATCACCTCCATCACAAATCTTTACTATTTTTCACTTTCTTTGTACAAAATCATCATCTCCTTCTATCTACTACTTTCTTCTTAATTTAACATAGACTATTTTCCTTTTTTTACAAGAACTAAAAGAAGAACTTTAACCATCTTTAGTTAACTAAAAGAGAACTTATTAAAAGCTTCCATCGCTAGTCGCTCCTTGTGAATCTCGACCCGCATAGCCACTTGCTATCGCGATAGTATTGAGAACTTGCACATTCTATTTTCCATCTCTGAAATTTCGTATTTTTCTGTGCAGATTTAACTCAATCAGATATGAATGAAGTCAATACGAACTACTCGATTACAGAGGGGGTGTATACGGAGGAGATGACCTACCACCATATTAGTATTTTTCATGTATTTTGATTTTCTTATTTATGTACTTTTCATTCCTTGTGTTTTCTCTGAGACAACCCATGCAGATTAAATATATCAATGTATGTTTAATTCATTCTGAATGTCTAATTTTTAGAATATAATAATATTAATAATAATTATATTAATTATATATATATATTGGCCCAAAGGCCCATCACTCTAGTTTTGATGATGATCAACTCATGTAGTTATGGTACTAATGATCTTGTGTTTATTTACTCTCAGATTTGTGATCAAGATCTTAGTTGGTGTGTAGTTTCAACAAAGGATTTAAAGTCAAGTTTTGGATTAGCACGTTTGATTCAAGAGCCTATGTATCAAGACCACATCAAGTACTCAAGAGGAGTCTAACTCTTTGGATCAAGTGTAGACCAAGTCAAGAAGGAGAGGAGAAGACTTCAAGATCAAGACTTGTGTCTAGGTTTGTTTTTGTGAAGATTTTATTTTTAGATTAAAATGTAAAGGATAGAATAGTTGGTGGATTGCTCAAGTATGTCATACACACACACTCTTGATTTAGATGAGTTTTCATAAAAGAATTTTCATTTTGGAAAAGACTTTTCATTTTAACAAAATACCGGTTGGTTTTTGAAATTCAAAGTATATATGTTTTAACCAAAACCATGTTTAGTGCTTAATGTCAAAACATAGATATTTCATCATGTATGTGTAGTGGATCATATCCATACACTCTATGCTTTCAAAGTGTTTAAAATATCTTGTTTTTTTATTTGGAGAAATTTTGAAAAAACCAATTTTGGAAAAATACAGTTTTTGTTTTTAGCCAAAATTTCTAAGTTACAAAAATAGTTCAAATTGTTTGTAACATGTCTTAATTTTACTCAAACATATTTGTTTATCAAAGTATAATACTAAAACTATTTTTGTAGATTTTTCGTGAATTTATGAGATTTTATTTTAAATTAAAAACCCAGTTTTAAATCCCTAATATCAGCCTGCCAGGCTCTGGCGGTCGACCGACCGTGGACCGGACCAGGAGCCGGTCGACCGGACGTGCACAAGAACGTGCACAGGCCGTGTCAGTTGGCCGGTTGACCGAACGGTCGACCGACTGAAGGCAACCCACTCTCGGGTTGCCCCGTCAACCAGGCGGTCGACCGGCCAGAGAGCCATTGCTCTCTAATTTAGGGCCCGGTCGACCGGGCGATCGACCGGAAGGCACAACGGTTAATTTTTTGACCATTGGCCAGTCGACCGACCGGTCGACCGGAGGCCATTATTGGCCTAGTCAGCTGCCAACAGGCAGAATTCTTTTGGGGTTATAAATATCCTATTTGAAGCCAGTTTTGGGTAAGATTTTAAAGGGGGTTTTGAGCTAGTTTTTCCAACTCTATTAGGTGTTTATCTCCACTTGTTTTAGAGCCAAATACTTTCATTCAAAAGGAGAGTTTATCAAGAGTTTTCATAGTGATTTCTTTGAGTTTTTCCTCCACAATTTCCATCCTAGTTTTTCTCACAAAACTTGAGCTATCCATTGACATATTCATCCTATAGGAGTGTTATTGTGAGATTGTTTTTAGGTAATCAAAGTGTTGTGATCACCAAAGACTTCATCTTGTGCTTTGAGGAGGCAGACGTGTGTGTTCGCATAGTTTCGGGTTCTAGTGTGAACTCTTTGTTTGAGGTGTGGCCTCGGCGAGCTTGTGGGCTTGCGATGTGTTGTGGGCTAGAGAGTCCAAGGAGTTCAAGTGTGAACTCGCCTTGTAGGTGTTGCGGCACCGAGTGATCCGGTGGGATCGGTTTATAGTGGAAATCCTTCAAGTGTTGAAGGCGGGACGTAGAGCAAGTGTGCTCGAACCTCGAAACAAATCTCCCGTGTTTGCATTGCTCTCTCTATCTCTTACTTGTCTTTATATCTTGCGTGCTCATATTGTCATTATCTTTATATGCTTGATATATTGTGTGCTTAATTGTTATATGCTTGGGGATTGTTTGCTAACACTTGTATGCAACCAAGAGAGCCAAAGCGGTACCTCAACTCTTATTTAGAGGAATCTTGAGGAGTTAGTCCAGAGCCCTTCACGGGAATCCGGCTACACTCTTATGTTATACGTGGTGTTTAGTTTAATAAGTTTTAATTTCGCATTAATTGACCATTAGATTAGCTCATCACCTATTCACCCCTCTAGGTGATTTACAATTGGTATCAGAGCCAAGTGCTCTTGATTTGGGTCTTACAACCTAGAGTTAAAGATCCTCATTTTATAGCTAATCATAATATTTGTACACACACTATGGATTTCATGCCACCTCCCACTTTTGACATTCTTAACATCCAAACTTTGAAGGTTAAGATGTCCTTATACCTCAAAGCCCTAGGTATTCATATTTATTTTGCAACTACTAGAGATTCTTATTGTTTAAATGGCAAAAATATTGAGGATAATGCAAAAGCCCTACATGCTTTAAAGTCAACCCTAAATGATGATTATTTATGTAGGGTTGCCAACATTGACTCGGCTTTTGTAGTTTGGAACACCATCATCTCCCTTGACGAAAATGAACAATATTATGGGGGAGTGACTCGGATGTTGGAAGTGAAGCTTCCAACGTGTGCTACATGGTCCAAGAGGATAACCCCCTTGAGGTAAATACCGAATCCGAGGTAGAAGAGGATATTGAAATGCCTTGTAATGAACTAGCATCATTTTATCAACAACTCTTAGAAAATATGAATTGCTTAGAAAGATAATAAGAAAATGAAGAAGAATTTGATTGCATGTTAAAAGAAAATGATTCTTTAAAAATAAAGTTGCATGCATTGAAAAGAAATGAATGTTTTGAAAAATGAAAATATGTCCTTGCTTTCTAAATTAAATGATCTTTGTGAAGGAAATACTTCTTTGAAAAATAAGATTGTTTTGGTGGAAAAACAAAAAGAAATTGCTTTAAATGAAAACACTTCTTTAAAAGAAAAATTGTAGAAAAAGAAAAGAAAATGTTTCTAAAAAGAAAAGGAATAATGATTCTCAATCTCACCATGCTTTACATGCCACTATTAATCAAAATAAAATTAAATTTTTGAAAATAAAATAATTGTTTGAGCTCAACTTTGAGCACATGTGCATTTAATCACAAAAGATTATAATTCTTGTTTCAAAAAAAATAAGTTCCCCATGTTCATGCACACACCCTCATGATGCATATGCACATTTTGCACGCCATGATCACACTCATACACATATGCATAGTAGAGTGTACAAATGTACACATTGTGGCCGCAAAGGCCATTTAGCAAAGTTTTATTTTGATAAGATATATCATATTAATTTTGCTAATAACAAGGAAAATGTTTGAGTTCCTTACAATGCTAACCCTCAAGGACCCAAAAGAAAATGGGTACCAAAATCCCCTCCTTGTGTATTTGATGTAGGTGCGGGCTCTCACACGACGTGAGAGAGTTGATGCCTTGGTAGTGGATGCACATGGACTTGATGGACACACATTCGATGCACCGCTATCAAGGAATTTTGGTGGGACAACCACCATGTTTTGGAGAATTAGAACATAGTTCTTTAGTTTGGTAACTATCTCTAAACTCCTACTTTAGTTTACATGCTTTTCATTAATAATTTCTTTAGCATGTTCATATTTTTGTGTTTCATGTGGTAAATACATAGTTAGATGTAGATTCCATTAAAACTTGTGTTTATACTTATACAAGTAGTGAGCAACAATTGATTCATATATATTTGCACTTCATTGTTCATTTGTACTCACTATATGCACATGTATAGCCTAGTTTTGATGATTTCCTCATTTACACTTGTTTTGCCAATTTTCATGTTTTTACTTCATGTATATGGTATTTTTAGTCAAAACTAATAAATATACATGTATGCCCCTTGAGTCATTTGCCTTCATGTAATTTATATTATGGACTCTTTTTATGTTTGGGATATATATGCATATTGTTAGTTTTGGATAAAAACATACATATACCTAGAAGTTTATTTTTAAGATGAAAAATGAATTTTTATGATTTTCATCTTTAATTGAAAAATGAATTTTCATAATTTTTGTTTGATAAAATGATATTCATGTTTGTTTTGAGCATAATTGACTATTTTCATAAAAAATGCTAATTACATGATTCTTGTGCACTCATGCATTATTTGACATTGTTTTCATGAGATATTTTGAGCCTTATAGATTTTGAGTGTCAATTCTTGTGCTTTTAGCATGATTCATGAGATATATGATTTGGTTTTATGTTTTGAAGGATCTTTAACTAGTTTTTTAAAAATATTTTTAACTAGTTATTGTTCTTCATTTGGTAGTGATTTTTAATGCTAAAATATTTTCAAAATTATTTTCGAAAACCCCTACCTACCCCTTTGATGGGAGGACGGATGGGCGAGTATGCCTTGTAAGCTTTATTGAAAAATCTTTTATCTTGAGCATATAAAGGGTAGTAGTTATGAGTTATATACTTGATTTACATTTTTATTTTCAATTGGTATCTCAATTGATATTTATTTTGTATATACTCATATTTTGTTTCCTATATATGTATGCTTCATAATTTCCATAATATCAATTCCTATTGGTATTCTCTTTTCATACATATATATGATTTATTGGTGCTTGATCTTCAAGATATTTACATGTTTAAAGTACAAAATATGTTTATACTAAGCTTAATTCAAATCTTAATTTTAATTGATTTCTCAATTGGTATCTTTTATATGAGCTTATGCATTATCTTCAATTGATATTTTTTTTCAATTGGTATTTTTATCAAAATGTACAATATATTTCAATTGGTATCCATTGATCTATTTATTTCAATTGGTATCCATGAAAATTTATATTCGTATCAAGATATAAAATACTTTTCTTTCATTGGTATCAAGATTACAATTTGTATCAAAATTTCATTGTTATTTCAATTGATAAAATGTTTCAATTATAATTAAAAATTCAAAATTTGTAATGCTTATTTACAATTGATATCTTAAAATTTGATTTACTAAGATATCTCAAAAATTGTTTTATTGAGAATATTCAAATTATGCTTTAATAAGAAATATTAAAAATGTTTTGATTTATATTGCCTATATGCAAGGGGAGCTTAACATCTCTTCTACATATAGATTCATGTTGAGTGTATCTTATATTGAGGAGCTTGACAACTCTTCTTTATGTGGTACACGTGTGTAGGGGGAGCTTCACATCTCCTCTTATGCATTGCATATTATGTGTTATGTGAATTAGGGTTTGTCATCCCTTCTTCATGTAATGCGTATATGTAGGGAAGTTAACTTAGCGTCTTCCTCTTCATGAATGTATATCGCATATATCTCTTTATTGATTGATTTCAGTTCACCTCTTTGAGGGGGAGAACATTGTTTTTGTGTTTACTTTAACCCCTTTGTTGATGATTGACAAAAAGGGGTGATTAGTCTCTAATTTGCATAATTTTCATCACATTCTCATATTTATTTCATGTAAAATTTTGCTAATAAAACCTTGCTTGCTTGATCCTAGATCCATGGTGTGCAAATGAAGAAGAAGACCTAAATCACCATTTAATTGGTGATTAAAGCCTACCAAGTAGCCATTGACTTTAGGTGAAGATTTTGTCAGGCCAGGGCATCAAATCACAAATCCAGGAGGTCAGGTGGACAGAAGCCAGACTGGGCGACGCACTGCCCAAAGCTGGGCGAGCGCCGCCAGCCTGGGCCCGGAAACGCGGCCCTGGCCGCGTTCCGCGGCCTTTGGGCGCGCGCGCGCCCGCGCGTTTTGGGCCACGTGCTGTTCACGTGGCCCCTTTTGCCCTGGTGTCTATAAAAACCCCCCAGGGGTCTTCAGTTGGAGCAGATCCAGAGTTAGAGCAAGTTGTGTAGTTTGTTTTTAGTTTGTAGTTGTTGTTGTTTTCTTCTTCTACTTTTAAGTTTTAGCCATTAGAGTGAAAGAGAGAGTGTGTAAAGTGTTGTATTTGAAGGGTGACAAGATAATACAAGTACTACTTCTCTTCCTTCTTTCCAATTTACTTGTCTTTGCCATTTACTTTTACTTCTTTGTTTATAGTGTAACTCCTTTCTTCTTCATCTCTTTTTTTTACTTTGTTTTAGTGTAACTCCCTCTCTTTAACTTTTCTTTTCTTTTGTTTTCTTGTAGTGTAACTCCCTCTCTCCACTTCTTTTCCTTTGTTGTTTCTTTTACTTTTATGGCTAACTAACTTTTCATTTGCATGGCTAACTAACTACTAACCCACTAATTTCTAACACTTGATTGATAACCCAAATGAGTTAATAGTGTCAAACAAGCCTTGTGCAAACAAGAGCTATGGCATCTTAAGACGAGGGTTCTAACTCTAATTTACCTACAAGTATTTACTTTCTTATACTTCATGCTTAATGAGTTTTGATGATCTATGAGTTATGTACTTTACTTGTTATTGTAAGTTAGAGACTTCTCCTTTTAACTTTGCCGATACCAATAGTGCACTCGAGTCTTCCCTTATTCTCGCCTTCTATCGGATCTTGACAAGAGAATGTCCGAGTTTTTGCCGTGTAAGGCTAAGTTTTAGGATGAACTTTCACTCGATTTCACGTGAATAGTTCCAATGCAAAAGGGTTGTGTTCGCCTATGATCCATCGTGAGGCTATCTTCCAAAGTTAAAATTAGTGGGAGCACTTAGTAGAAAGTTAGCCATGCATTTTTACAACTAAGAAAAAAATCACTTTTACAAACCCCCAAAACTTTTTCCAACAATTCTTAAAACAACTTATTTTCACTTTTCAATTCTTTATTTGGAAACAAGAACTTTCTTTCTTCTTGAACTTTGAAGCCGCATCAAGCTTCCATCGCTCTCCCTCCTTGTGGATACGACCCGTATAGCCACTTCGCTACTACGGAAGAATCGAAAAGAAGTAACATCAACCCACACTACCTTCTCTTATTTTAGTACTTGCTTTTTGCCGATCAAATTTTGGCGCCGTTGCCGGGGAGGGAACGACTTTATTGTTCACTACTACAGATTGTTCTTTTTGTGTGTAGGAGAAGTACCAAGAGCTCACTATCGCGGGAAGCAAAAGAGGCGGCCAAGGACATTACGCGAGGACTCATTTGCCCTCGGAAAAATTCGTGTAAAAGCGAGTTTTTCCGATTGAAGTACTAACTAACTCGTTTGCAGGGTTGCCGAAAGCCGCTAAAAAAAATTGCTTTCTAAATTTTTAGTTTCCTTGGATGCTTCACCTTATGCATGTGTAATAAATTCAACAGAAATCCACTTGTTGCTTAATTGGAATTTGGACTAGACCTTTGCATATAGGGCACGTGTCTATTTCAATTCATTTCAATTTCTATTGAAGAGTGCTGGAGACAAGGTACGTGTGCATTCATATAGAGAAGGACTAACATTTTGAAGTGATTTACCGCTTTGAGTGTTACCTTATTGTGAATAAACTGTACACCTGCACAATTGACATTAAGGGCAAAACCCAAATAAACAAGATAAGGTGGGGATTTCATCACCCTTCCTTAGCCCAAAAATCATCTCCAAGTGCACTCACATTTTCCCAAGCCTTAACTAAAAATCAATAGACGTTGGCCCTAGGGACATCTCGGACTCACTAAGAGATTAATCGAGGTTGGAAATTGTAAGAACTATACTCCTGCAAAATCGGTGTCTAAGGAAAGTGGATTGAAGGTAAAGCCTCGAAAGCTCCGTGGTTTGGCGTAATTAGGCCCGTGGCTCTGCCCGGATACCTCCCCCCGAGCTTTGCCCTTTCCTCCGATTAGCTTGTAGTCGAGTTCCTGCAACAACCTTCCCTGGAGAATCGACCAGTTAGGAGTCGTCTAGGTCCAGGTACCTTAGACTAAGGCTTGTGGTTGTTTTTCTTTCTTTTGTTTGTTTTTTTCATTCTTTCCGATTGTTTGTTGTTTTTTTTGTTGTTTGTGGTGTGCTGCATGCAAGAGTGGGTGAGAGATCCGTCAACTTTCAGATTAACAAGAAATACTTCTCTACCCTTGCATCCAGAACCGGTGATGGCATCACTTCAGGATAGATTTTACCCGATCAGAACTTCACTTCCATCTTGCATAAAACTTCCTGAAGCAAACGACAATAATTTTGAGTTAAAACCCCAATTCATTAACACTCTTCCCAAATTTCATGGTTTAGAATCAGAGGACATACTTCTTTGTTAGGGAATTTGAAGAAGTATGCCTCATGAACGTATACCTCAGCTAGGAGACGATGCCGTTAGGTTACGTTTCATCCCTTTTTCCCTAAAGGACCTAGCTAAGAAGTGGTTGTACAGCTTGGCAGCAGATTGAGTCACGACCTGGGATGATTTCGTCAAGGCCTTCTTGAAGAAATTCTACCCAATTCACAAAATTGCCCTCATTAGGAAGAACATCATGCAGTTTAAGCAAGACCCGAGCGAACCATTTTGGAGATACTTTGAGCGATTCAAAGATCTCCTAGCTCAGTGCCCTCATCATGGCGTGGAGAAATGGCGTCAGTGCCAGATTCTCTATGATGGTCTAGACTATCAGACTAAGACCCTGTTAGAAACGATGTGTCAGGGAGGGTTCTTGCAGAAAGATGAGAATCAGGGTTGGGATTTATTTGAGGACTTAGCTGAGAAAACCCTGCAATGGGAGCCAGCCTCGGAGAAACCTAGGAACTCACAATCTATAGCTTCAAGAGGAGGGCTCCTATCTCTAGAATCATCCATAGCTACCGAGGCCAAGATTGCTACCCTAATGAGAAGGATAGAGGCTCTGGAAACAAAAGAGCCTGCCAGTGTCAACCAGATCAACCACCACCAATTCACAATCCGGGTTGTTCATATTGTCAGGCACCAAATCATGTTTTTGAAGAGTGCCCTGTTTTTCATGCCCAGCAAGTGCCACCGGAACACATGAACGCGGCTTACTCACGGCCGCCTCACAACCCCTACTCACAGACCTACAATCCCGGCTGGAGAAATCACCCCAATTTCTCCTGGGCCCAAAACAATCCTCCCAGGCCTAATTTCTCCAACAACTTTCACCATCCTACTCCCCCACCAACTTTTCCCATCAAGCCCCAGCTTCCTCCTCCCAAGGCTCACCAATGGAAAAGAAAATCAGTAAATTGGAGGAGAGCATAGAGGCTTTCATAAAGTCCCAACCGCTTTTATGCAAAACCAGGGACAAACTCTGAACAGTCATTCACATGCCATATCAGATTGGAAATGCAGATGAGCCAGTTAGCTACTCCCTAAGTGAAAGACCAAAAGGTACTTTGCCTAGTCAGCCATTAGTTAACCCAAAAACCTCCAATCAAGCATATGAAATTCAGGATCCATCGATTAACCAGTGCAATGCTGTTCATACACTGCGATCTGGAAAGAAGGTAGACAACCAGGTCTACCAACAGAAAAGTCTAGTCCATCCTGATCCCACTCCAGCCTCCACCTCTGCTAGTTCCTCCCAATCCACTCCACAAACATCTGACGAGGACAAAGCTGCTGAACAAGTTCATAAGCCTGTAGCACCCTTTCCCATAGGCTTAGGAACAACAATAAAATATGCACATGGAGAAAATGCTAGAGATGTTCAACCAGGTCAAATTGAATGTGCCACTTCTTGACACTATCCAACAAGTCCCGGCCTATGCCAAATTTCTTAAGGATATGTGTACAAAGAAGAGAAAGACCAATGTGCCCAAGAAAGTCTTCTTGGCCACTAATATAAGCGAAATTCTGTCTGGTCCCATTCCGGTGAAATACAAGGATCCCGGATGTCCCACCATTTCCTGCACCATAGGACAGACCGAAATCAGTAGAGCGCTTCTTGACCTGGGAGCAAGTATCAACTTGCTACCTCTCTCAGTATACCAGCAACTTGGGTTGGGCGAGCTAAGCCCAACTCGAGTCACCATTCAGCTAGCTGACCGATCTGTGAAGATCCCTAAGGGGGAAATCACAGACGTCCTCATCCGGGTCGGGATTTCATTTACCTTGTTGACTTCATTGTGCTTGAGACCCAACCTGTGTCCAATCTTAGGTCTCAAACTCCCGTCATTTAGGGCGCCCATTCCTTGCTACAGCCAATGCCATAATCAACTGTAGGAACGGGTCCATGCGATTGACTTTTGGAGACATGACGAAGGAAGTCAATGTCTTCAATCTTGGAAGACAACCTAGGGATGTCAATGATCAGACGTTTGAGGTCAATTCTATTGAAAACCTGACCAGTGAGCATGAGGAAAGTATGGAGACAGAAACTGAGGCAGAGTTTGATCTGGAGGCTGAGGATTTTAATCTAGACCAGATCGTAGATTCAGCAGTGGATTGGGCGTCAAACCCAAGTGTACCCTATCCTAGGATTGAAAGCCCAGAGATTGCCTCCAATGAAGCAACACCTTCCCTATAGCTTAAAGCCTTGCTTGAACACCTCAAGTACGCCTACCTGGGCGGAAAGGACACCTTGCCAGTCATCATAGCATCACACCTGACTGAGCAACAAGAGGATAGCTTAATGTCTATTCTGAAAAGACATAGGGAAGCCATTGGATGGACGATGAAGGACATCAAGAGAATAAGTCCAGCCATAGTACAACACAGAATCCATTAGTCGACGAAGCAACCCCTAGGAGGGACCTACAATGCTGGCTTAACCCTCTCATGCAAGAGGCAGTTAAGGCTGAAATTCTGAAACTATTAGATAATGGGATAATTTATCCCATTTCTGATAGTCAATGGGTTAGCCCTGTTCATGCGGTCCCAAAGAAGGCTGGCTTTACGGTGGTAGAAAATGAGGAAAAAGAGTTGGTACAAACAAGACTGCCTACCAAGGTTCGTGTTTGTATCGACTACAGGAAGTTGAATGCAGCTACCCGTAAAGACCACTTCCCGCTACCCTTCATCGACCAAATGCTTGAGCGTTTGGCTGGACATGAGTACTACTGCTTTCTAGATGGGTACTCAGGATACAATCAAATCCCCATTGCTGCAGAAGACCAGGAAAAGACGACGTTCACCTGCCCGTTCGGAACCTTTGCTTATCGGCGCATGCCTTTTGGATTGTGCAATGCTCCTGCAACGTTCCAACGGTGCATGCTTAGTTTGTTCTCTGACATGGTGGAACGTTTTCTTGAGATTTTCATGGATGACTTCTCCATCTACGGAGATTCATTTGATCAGTGTCTTCATCACCTAGAGTTAGTGCTACAAAGATGCATTGAGAAGAACCTAACTCTAAACTGGAAAAAATGTCACTTTATGGTGAGACAGGGGATTGTCTTGGGCCATGAGATTTCGAGAAGAGGCATAGAAGTAGATAAGGCTAAGATAGAAGTGATTGCTAAACTTCCACCACCCAAAAGCATCAAGGATATTAGATCCTTTCTAGGGCATGCTGGGTTCTACCGACGGTTCATTAAGGATTTTAGCAAAATCGCTAGGCCCTTAACCAACCTGCTCGCTAAGGACGCGCCCTTTGATTTCAACGATGAGTGTTTTAAATCATGGGGGAAGCTTAAGCAAGAACTTATCTCTGCGCCTATCATTTCTGCTCCTAATTGGACCCAGCCATTTGAAATCATGTGTGATGCATCTGATTTTGCTATTGGCGCTGTTCTAGGACAGCGCATAGACAATAGGCAGCACGTGATTTATTACTCGAGTAGGACTTTGAATGACGCCCAACAGAACTATACAACGACTGAGAAGGAATTCTTGGCCGTTGTCTTTGCGTTAGAAAAGTTCCGGCCTTACTTGTTAGGTTCGAAAACGGTGATTTTTACGGATCACTCGGCTCTGAAATACCTCATGACCAAGAAGGAAGCAAAAGCCCGACTGATTCGGTGGATCCTTTTGCTTCAAGAATTTGACGTAGAAATCTGGGATAAAAGAGGTATAGAAAATGTGGTTGCTGATCATCTCTCACGAATTCCGAATGCACCAACCATCCAAGCTCCGATCAACGAGGATTTCCCAGACGAGCACATCCTAGCCATTCTTAAGGAACCCTGGTATGCTGACATCGTTAATTACCTGGCCACGGGACAATTACCCGCTGACTGGACAAAGCAAGACCAATACCGCTTCTTTGCCCAAGTACGGTACTTCTTCTGGGAAGAACCGTATCTTTTAAGTATTGTCCCGACCAAATAATTAGACGATGCATACCCGAAGAGGAACAGAGGAGTGTGCTCAGCTTTTGCCATTACCTTGCATGCGGAGGACACTTCGGTCCCCGCAAGACTGCAGAGAAGGTTCTACAAAGTGGGTTCTACTGGCCCACTTTGTTCAAAGACTCGTATCATTTTTGCAAGTCATGCGCAAATTGTCAGAAAATTGGGAAGATTTCAAGAAGAGACATGATGCCCCTGAATCCGATCCTTGAAGTTGAAATTTTTGATGTATGGGGTATCGATTTCATGGGGCCATTCCCAATTCCTTCGGCAACCAGTTCATTTTGATTGCTGTAGATTATGTCTCTAAGTGGGTAGAAGCTGTACCAACTAAGACGAATGACAACAAAGTGGTTGTCAAATTTCTCAAAGACAACATCTTCTCCCGATTTGGCACCCCTCGAGCAATAATTAGTGATAATGGATCGCATTTCTGCAACAGAGTTTTTGAAGCTCTGATGCGAAAATATTCCATCAATCACAAGTTATCGACTCCGTATCATCCCCAGACAAATGGGCAGGTCGAAGTCACCAACCGACAAATCAAGCTCATTCTGGAAAAGACTGTCGGACAAAACCGAAAGGATTGGTCGGTTAAGCTCAATGATGCATTGTGGGCTTACCGCACTGCTTTTAAGACAGTTCTGGGGATGTCTCCTTATAGAATCGTGTTTGGAAAAGCCTGTCATCTGCCAGTAGAGTTAGAACACCGGCCCTCTGGGCAATTAAGCAACTCAACTTTGATCTATCAAGGCCGGTGAACTTAGGAGACTGCAGATTTCAGAATTAGAGGAGATACGGAATGAAGCCTATGAGAATGCCCGAATCACCAAGAGCAGAACTAAACTTTTCCATGACCAAATCATAACCCGGAAAAACTTTGCACCGGGAGATAGGGTTCTGCTATATAACTCTAGGCTTCATATTTTCGCGGGAAAGCTGAAAACTCGTTGGTCAGGACCGTTCATTGTGCGCACTGTTTTCCCACACGGTGCTGTGCTTATTGCAGACCCTAAGAACAACACGGAATTCAAAGTCAATGGTCAAAGACTGAAGCCCTTCTTGACCACTGAGCCCATGACTCCGATGATAGTGTGCTGACTCTTTTTGTCCCGTCATACACCTAACCACAAAAAAAAAACTTGTTTATATGCTTACCCCTTCTACATTTTTTTAGCCTATTCGCACTTGGCCGGCCCGAGTCCACGAAGACGGTGACATCATTTCTTCCCCCTATTTATTGCATTCGCATTTTCATATGCATTCATTGAGGACAATGCATTAGATAGGTGTGGGGGGTGCTAACACTTTTCTTTCTTTTTCTTTTTATTCTTCTTTCTTCTTTCAAAAAAAAAATCTAGATTGAAAAGAAATTTCATACTCTTTGTAAACATACCAAAAGATTGTAGGAATTACGGGAACCTTATTAAGGAATCTTTATTTTTGCCTAAGTAAACAAGAAAGAATGGTTTGACTAAAAAGATAGGAGGGATAAGGAAAATAACTCATACCTTTTATTTAGCCTTAGTAGAATATGCATAATTCACACACACATGCTTGGGATTTAGAGACACAACTCTGAAAAAAAAAGCTGGATAATTGTGCCTCAAGAAGCATGATTACTCATGCCAAAAAAAATATTAATATATAAATAAATCTTGATTTCGTGGCCTACTCCACTTGCATATTTGATCTGAAGGTGTTTTTCCACCTGGTGCCCTAAGACCATCTGGTTTGGGAGTCATCGGTTTGATATGTGTTACATAAGTGAAGTAGAAAGCCTAATGGAACCAAGAATAATAAGTAAATATTAATAAAATTAAAAGATATTCAAAGTTGAGTTGAAAAATCCCAAGCACATCACACTTACACAGTATGCATATCTATCTAAAGCAAAATAAAAGAATGAGTTAGAAGTACAAGATCCTTTCTAAATTTAAAGAAAACCATAGTTTCTTCTTTTATGAAGGCTAAAGTATAAGAGGACTTATGAGGGTTAAACCTAATTCTTACATCATTCGGTCATTTTTACTTAGATGATTGAAAGTTCTTTTTCATAAAAAAAAAAAAATTTAAACAACTAACTTCTTTTCTTTACTTACTGGATTTTGTAGGTGCAATCCGCTGAAAACCCTCAGGAGACAACACTCCTCCTCTAGGGAAAACCTAGAGGTTTAACGGCTTGTTGCACATGCTCAGTGCAATCGCGTCACCTGCGAAAGTGGTGTAATAATGTTCTCATTTTTCTTTTGCTCGGGACGAGCAAAAAGATAAGTGTGGGGTGTGATTAGTCTCTAAATTTGCATAATTTTCATCACATTCTCATATTTATTTCATGTAAAATTTTGCTAATAAAATCTTGCTTGCTTGATCCTAGGTCCATGGTGTGCAAATGAAGAAGAAGACCTAAATCACCATTTAATTGGTGATTAAAAGCCTACCAAGTAGCCATTGACTTTAGGGTGAAGATTTTGTCATGCCAGGGCATCAAATCACAAATCTAGGAGGTCAGGTGGACAGAAGCCAGACTGGGCGACGCACTGCCCAAAGCTGGGCGCGCGCCGCCCAGCCTGGGCCGCGTTTCCGCGGCCCTTTGGGCGGCGCGCTCGCTCGCGTTTTGGGCCACGTGCTGTTCACGTAGCCCCCTTTGCCCTGGTGTCTATAAAAACCCCCAGGGGTCTTCAGTTGGAGCAGATCCAGAGTTAGAGCAAGTTGTGTAGCTTTGTTTTTAGTTTGTAGTTGTTGTTGTTGATCTTCTTCTACTTTTAAGTTTTAGCCATTAGAGTGAAAGAGAGAGAGTGTGTAAAGTGTTGTATTTGAAGGGTGACAAGATAATACAAGTACTACTTCTCTTCCTTCTTTCCATTTACTTGTCTTTGCCATTTACTTTTACTTCTTTGTTGTAGTGTAACTCCTTTCTTCTTCACCTCTTTTCTTTTACTTTATTTTAGTGTAACTCCCTCTCTTTAACTTTTCTTTTCTTTTTTTTTTCTTGTAGTGTAACTCCCTCTCTCCACTTCTTTTCCTTTGTTGTTTCTTTTACTTTTATGGCTAACTAACTTTTCATTCGCATGGCTAACTAACTACTAACCCACTAATTTCTAACACTTGATTGATAACCAAATGAGTCAATAGTGTCAAACAAGCCTTGTGCAAACAAGAGCTATGGCATCTTAAGACGAGGGTTCTAACTCTAATTTACCTACAAGTATTTACTTTCTTATACTTCATGCTTAATGAGTTTTGATGATCTATGAGTTATGTACTTTACTTGTTATTGTAAGTTAGAGACTTCTCCTTTTAACTTTGCCGATACCAATAGTGCACTCGAGTTTCCCTTATTCTCACCTTCTATCGGATCTTGATAAGGGAATGTCCGAGTTTTTGCCGTGTAAGGCTAAGTTTTAGGATGAACTTTCACTCGATTTCCACGTGAATAGTTCCAATGCAAAAGGGTTGTGTTCGCCTATGATCCATCGTGAGGCTATCTTCCAAAAGTTAGAAATTAGTGGGAGCACTTAGTAGAAAGTTAGCCATGCATTTTTACAACTAAGAAAAAAATCACTTTTACAAACCCCCAAAACTTTTTCCAACAATTCTTAAAAACAACTTATTTTCACTTTTCAATTCTTTATTTGGAAACAAGAACTTTCTTTCTTCTTGAACTTTGAAGCCGCATCAAGCTTCCATCGCTCTCCCTCCTTGTGGATACGACCCGTATAGCCACTTCGCTACTACGGAAGAATCGGAAAAGCAGTAACATCAACCCACACTTCCTTCTCTTATTTTAGTACTTGCTTTTTGCCGATCCCAGCCTGGGCCGAGAAGTATTTTAGTATATATGCATGTTTTCCTTACTTTATACATAAAGGGGAAAAGGATTTATGTTTATGCATATATGTTTTGTTTTGCAAATAGGAGAAAAATAATTTGATGTGTTTCATGCTTGTTTATGCATGTTTATTCTCCTTATATTTGCATACATATTTATGAGCTTTCATTGCATATTTATTGTTTATTGTTATGCATGAGTTAAAGGGAGCTTCTTTGAAGCTTTACTTTAATCCATGCATATATAACTCCATGAGTTTTGTCATCATCAAAAAGGGGGAGATTGTTGGCCCAAAGGCTCATCACTCTAGTTTTGATGATGATCAACTCATGTAGTTATGATACTAATGATCATGTGTTTATTTAGTCTCAGATTTGTGATCAAGAACTTAGTTGGTGTGTAGCTTCAACAAAGGATTTAAAGTCAAGTTTTGGAGCTAGCACGGTTTGATTCAAGAGCCTATACATCAAAACCACATCAAGTACTCAAGAGGAGTCTAGCTCTTTGGATCAAGTTTGGACCAAGTCAAGAAGGAGGAGAAGACTTTAAGTGAAGACTTCAAGATCAAGACTTGTGTCTAGGTTTGTTTTTGTTAAGATTTTATTTTTGGATTAAAATGTAAAGGATAGAATAGTTGGTGGATTGCTCAAGTATGCCAAACACACACACTCTTGATTTAGATGAGTTTTCATAAAAGAATTTTCATTTTGGAAAAGACTTTTCATTTTG
The DNA here is from genome assembly GCA_038442645.1 of Agave tequilana. Taxonomy (NCBI): domain Eukaryota; kingdom Viridiplantae; phylum Streptophyta; class Magnoliopsida; order Asparagales; family Asparagaceae; genus Agave; species Agave tequilana. The sequence goes on from JAVJIF010002889.1 coordinate 18,059, forward strand.
ACAAAATACCGGTTTGGTTTTTGAAATTCAAAGTATATATGTTTTAACCAAAATCATGTTTAGTGCTTATTGTCAAAAACATAGATATTCATCATGTATGTGTAGTGGATCATATCCATACACTCTATGCTTTCAAAGTGTTTAAAATATCTTGATTTTGTATTTGGAAAGTTTTAGAAAAACCAATTTTGAAAAAATACAGTTTTTGTTTTTAGCCAAAATTTCTAAGTTACAAAAATACTTCAAATTGTTTGTAACATGTCTTGATTTTACTCAAACATATTTGTTTATCAAAGTATAATACTGAAACTATTTTTGTAGATTTTTCGTGAATTTATGGGATTTTATTTTAAATTAAAAAACCCAGTTTTAAATCCCTAATATCAGCCTGCCAGGCTTGGCGGTCGACCGATCGGTCGACCGGACCAGGAGCCGGTCGACCGGACCGGTCAACCGGACGTGCACAAGAACGTGCACAGGCCGTGTCAGTTAGCCGGTCGACCGAACGATCGATCGACTGAAGGCAACCCACTCTCGGGGTTGCCCCGGTCGACCGGGCGGTCGACCGGCCGAGAGCCGTTGCTCTCTAATTCAGGGCCCGGTCGACCGAAAGGGACAACGGTCAATTTTTTGACCGTTGGCCGGTCGACTGGCCGGTCGACCAGAAGGCCCTTATTGGCCTAATCAGCTGCCAACGGGCAGAATTCTTTTGGGGGTTATAAATACCCCATTTGAGGCCAGTTTTGGGTAAGATTTTAAAGTGGGTTTTGAGCTAGTTTTTCCAACTCTATTAGGTGTTTATCTCCACTTATTTTAGAGCCAAATACTTCCATTCAAAAGGAGAGTTTATCAAGAGTTTTCAAAGTGATTTCTTTGAGTTTTTCCTCTCCACAATTTCCATCCTAGTTTTTCTCACAAACACTTGTGCTATCCATTGACATATTCATCCTATAGGAGTGTTATTGTGAGATTGTTTTTAGGTGATCAAAGTGTTGTGATCACCAAAGACTTCATCTTGTGCTTTGAGGAGGCGGACGTGTGTGTTCGCGTAGTTTCGGGTTATAGTGTGAACTCTTTGTTTGAGGTGCGGCCTCGGCGAGCTTGTGGGCTTGCGGTGTGTTCGGGACTAGAGAGTCCAAGGAGTTCAAGTGTGAACTCGCCTTATAGGTGTTGCGGCACCGAGTGATATGGTGGATTCAGTTTATAGTGGAAATCCTTCAAGTGTTGAAGGCGGGGACGTAGAGCAAGTGTGCTCGAACCTCGAAACAAATCTCCCGTGTTTGCGATTGCTCTCTCTATCTCTTACTTGTCTTTATATCTTGCATGCTCATATTATCATTATCTTTATGTGCTCGATATATTGTGTGCTTAATTGTTATATGCTTGGGGATTGTTTGCTAACACTTGTATTCAACCAAGAGCCAACGCGGCACCTCAACTCTTATTTAGAGGAATCTTAAGGAGTTAGTCCAGAGCCCTTCACGGGGAATCCGGCTACACTCTTGTATTATACGTGGTGTTTAGTTTAATAAGTTTTAATTCCGCATTAATTTACCATTAGATTAGCTCATCACCCATTCACCCCCCTAAGTGATTTACAATATAATAATTATTAAATTAATTTTTATATTTTGAGGTTCGAGCCACTGCTCTACGTCCCTGCTTTCACACAGAAGGATTTTCACTATATGCCCACACATGACCTCCCACACAGGGAACCCCACCGAGGAATTAGAAATACAAAGTAAGAAGTACACAGCTCCTCTCTCCAATAACTGCCTCTACACAAGATGCAAATGCACTAAGCCAAACAACAATCTCCTCTACACTGGAGGGATAAGGCATTAAACCAAACTCCAACCACAATCACCTCTTCACAAAAGTGATAACCGCAAACCCAAATCACAATCTCAATCACCTCTACACAAGAGGGATGAACACCCAAAGCAAAGAGATTATAAACATTTGGTGATCCCAATAGACCACAAATTACCTTGGTGATCTCAATAGACCACAAACCAATTTTCTCACAAAAATAAAAAACCTATAGATAGGATGATATGATAACTCAAGTGTGAGAAAAACAAAGTGTCTGGAATGAAATAACAAAGAAAAACACTTGGAAAAAAATACCAAATATATATTGAAATAAAGATCAAAACCTATCTCCCAAAGGCTCTCTTTTCTTTGATTTTTCCAACACTTTAAAACAAATAAAACTAAAATTTTGTAGCCCAAAAACTCTTTAAAATCTTGCAGCAAAATACTAGGAAAGATAGGAAATTTTGCTCTTAAAAAACATATGAAAAACAGCCCAAGAGATGGCTTTTTATAAGCCTCTCAAAAATCTGCCCGTTGGCAGCAGGAAAGGGTATAAATGCCCTTCCAGTCGACCGCTCGGTCGACCGGCGCAACGATTATTTGTGCCTTCAATCGACCGTCCAGTCGACCGGGCCACGCCTGTCGGTCGACGGCCGCACCTGAGAGCTGGGTGCTTTCAGTCGGTCGACCGAACAGTCGACTGGCCTACTTGGTTGGTCTGTTCACGTTCCTCCTACACATCGGTCGACCGGTCTGGTCGACCGACCCCTGGTCCGGTTGATCGTCCAGTCGACCGCCAGCTGAGTCTGGCTAGGATTTTCAGGCCTAAAAACTTGGTTAATTTAATACCAATTAAATCCCATAAATACACATAAGTTTCACAAAAATCAGTTCTTATAATATTTGAAGAACAAATATGTGTGACTAAAATTTAACACATATTACAAACTATTTGAACTATTTTTATAATATTGAAGTTTGGTTTAAACATAAAAACTGTTTTTTCTAAAAACCAGACTTTGAAATGGAAATCCGATTTTTATCAAACTTGTATAAATACAAAATATGATATTTAAACTCTTTTTGAAGTATATTGTGTATGGATAGAGTCTAATATACATGTAATAGATATATCTATGTTTTGACATGAAATCCAAAAATAAGTTTTGTTAAATACAAAACTCTAAACACATGAATATGTTCCTCAAAATAAGTTTTTCTAAATATGCGAAGCATGTATGTATATATATCAAATCCAATATACATTAAACCATGTAAACTTATTTTGATTCTATTTATTCATGAAAACCGTATATATGTCTATATAAAAACCCAAGCCCGTTAAACCGAAAACCACAAATATATCAAACTTGTGTGCGTATGAACTTGAGCATATCAATATAGTCTATCTTTACACAAGATCTAAACACAAACTAAACTTAAACAAACCAAAGTTTTCTTATAGATCTTCATCTTAAGATGACTCGATCCAAACACGATCCAAAGAGCTTGACTCCAAACCGAGTGCTAGATGAGATCTTGACGCGCGAACTCTTGAATCCATATGTGTTAGCTCCCAAAACTCCTTTGTTAAAGCTAATCACCTACTAAGATCTTAATCAAATATTTGAGACTAATTAAACACAAGATCATTAGTACTATAACTACATGAGTTAATCGTCATCAAAACTAGAGCAATGGGCCTTTGGGCCAACAACTTTGTTATGAGATTTAGAGTAAAAGTGGTTGAAGAAACATCTGATGGTAGTGGTTCTTTTGTTGTAAAGAGCAAACAAAACTTTCATCACTTGAAAAGTGATGTGGTGAAGTTTTATGGGAAAACAACTTTGAATTATGGAGGTGTAAAGATCTTTGAATGCATAAAATTTGGAGGATGCTCTTGAGTTGCAAGAGAAGCCGAAAGAAATGGATGAGAAAGTTTGGAAGAAAATGAATAAAACATCTTGTGGTGTTATTAGGTCTTGCCTAGTACAAGATCTAAAGTATGATATAATGAATGAGACTTCGACGAAGAAGATTTGGGGGACTTTCGCGAGAAAATACTTGACGAAAAGCATCGAGAACCACTCGCATTTGAAGGGTTGACTTTACTATTTTCATTTGAAGAGGAGAGTTTCTATTGTTGATCACATCAACACCTTTTGCAAATGTGAATGTAGTGGTCGAGGATGAAGATAAAGCATTGATATTGTTGAGTTCTCTTCCCGATGAGGGATATGAGAACTTTGTACTCATCTTGGTAAATAAGAGAACATCACTTAGCTATATTGAGATGACTACCACTCTTGTGAATTGCGAATTGAGGAGAAATGACAAAGAGTCACTAATGACACATTAGCAGAGACATTGACCGTAGAGGAAGGAGTCCAAATCAAAGAAGAGAAATCATGATAAATCGAAATTGAGGTCAAGATTTGGCAACCGTAGTTTGACTCGAGATCAGTGTGAATTTTGCAAATATAATGAAAGAAATATTGTCCAGAGCTCAAAAAAAAGAATAAGCTGAAGGAGAAGTCAATAATACCATCGAGGTGAATGTCACCAATTCAGATGGAAATGAGCCTGATTCTTCTGCTTTCTCGCTCTCTATTACACCATCTATATGAAAATGCGTCAAAGTGGTTATTAGATACAGGGGCTACCTATCACATATGTCCAATAAGGGAATGATTTTCTTGCTTAGAGAAGCTGGATAATGGCTTAATAATCACGGGGAACGATGATGCATGTCAGATGGTTGGGATAAATAATGTTTGGAACAAGATGTTTGATGGCGTGGTTAGAGATTTGACATATGTGAGGTATGTTCCTTAGATGAAGAAGAACATTATCTCAGTTGGAGCTGTGGAATCAAAAGGGCTCAAGGTGACTATTGAGAATGATATTCTCAAGATCACAAAGGGGTCCATGTTTGTAAAGAAGGGTGTCGAGACAGAAACTTGTATTACTTGAAGGGTCTGTTTGGTTGTCGTAACTGGCCGTAATTCGTAGTTGTAATTGGTAAAGTCTTTTACAATGTAAATGAGTTACATATATGTAAATTTTACGGTGTTTGGTTGGTAATATAAAATTGTAAAGTGGGAAAGTGTCTTGTACTTTACGGTGTTTGGTTGTCGTAATGTATAAGTCGTAAGTGAAAAAGTTGACCACAAAATTAACTATTTAGTGATTTTAAAAGTTTTAATACTGCAAATAAATATTAAAAAAGTTAAATATTAAAATTTTTTAATATTAATATAAAAAAATAATACAAATTTGTATGACCACAAAATTAACTGTAACTGAGCTGTAAGTGAGTGGTAACTGAGTTGCAAGTGAATGTTAGTTGAGTTACGTAAGTCTTTTACGAATTACGGTCCAAACAAACGCCGTAGTTGTAACTGGGTAGTAAGTCATTTACGAATTACGGAGTTTTACGCGAAACAAACGGCCCCGAAGAGTAGTACAATTACAGGTGATTTGAAAGCTTTAGTTGACTCAGATGATGATACTACCAAGTTTGTGGCACATGAAACTTGGTTACACGGGTGAGAAGTTTATGCAAGCCTTGTCTAAGCAAGGCTTGATGAAGAGTGCTAAAACCTGCAAGTTGAAATTCTGTGAGCACTGTGTATTTGGCAAGAAAACCAAAGTGAAGTTTGGCACCGCTATTCACCGTACCAAAGAAAATCTTGATTATATGCATACAGATGTTTAGGGTCTCTCTATGAATGCACGAGGAAAACACAATTTTTTCTCTTTTGCTAATGACTATTCTAGGTGAAATTACGTGTACACCATGACTCATAAGAGTGAAGTCCTAGGTATCTTTATAGAGTGAAGAAGAAGAATGGACTTTCAGACAGGCAGGAAGATCAAGATACTCAGATCCGTTAATAGAGGAGAGTACAAGAGTGAACCATCTCTATAGTTATGCCGAGATGAACACATTAAAGATACTTCACAATTTGAGAATCTCTACAACAGAATGGGGTGGAAGAAAGTTCAATCGTACTTTACTAGAGAAGATACGATTCTCATTGTCAAATAGTGGGCTGAACAAGACATTTTGGGCAGAAGTAATGACTTATGCGAGCCATCTCATCAATAGGTTGCCTTCATCTGTGATAGGAGATAAAATTCCGATGGAGATGTGGTGAAACCCCGAGCCCTAGATGTGTGTATCACAGTATTAGTACTCGATAAGGTGTACGTATTTAATTTGACTTCTTTGGTAGTCAAACTGAACTGATTCCATCTCTAGATATTATTTTTTAATATTTTAAATTTTTCAGAATTTTCTATAAATTTTCTGGGTTATTTTGGAAAATCTTTGAAATCAGTGTTAACTGATATCGATAATCGACTTAAAGATTTTTAATTAACAAACGGGAATGAATTTCAGAAATCTGATTTCACAGTATTGCTGAAGATAATTTTTCTACTTTTGAGAATATTTGGGGATTTTTCTGAATTAATCAAAATTGAACCAATTAAATAATAATTTAAAATTATTTTTATTCATTTTCTTTTTCATTCTCTCCCCCATTTCTTCTCCACCCTTCTCCAAACTCTCCTTCCCACCGCCCTCTCTCTCCTCCACTCTCACTTTGTCTCTCTCTCTCTCCCCCCCTCTCATTATCTATCTCACTTTATCTCTCTTGTCTCTCCCGCTCCGTTTCTCTCTCACACACACACCCTCTCTCTCTCATCACTCTCTATTCTCCTACCACATTGTGGCCAACTGACGCTGGCTATGACCCCCGATGCACCGCTGGCCATTGAGCCACCCCAAGTCGCACCCTCATCCTCTCTCTTCTTTCACTCTCTATTCTTTCTCTCCTTTTACTTCTCTTCCTCCTCCTCCTCTGGCTGACCACTCAACCCACCACAACGCTGCCTCCAGCCAGGCCTGATCACCACGCTTCCTCACTAGAGGCACCACCAGGCTGCCCCATCTCACTCTCTCTCACTCTCTTTTCCCCAGGGACCACGCGCTACCAACGGCCAGAGCCGTTGGCAGGCCACAGCCGCTGCCGGCCGGCCCCAGCCAGCTGGTATCCGCCACATACAGCAGCAGCAATTGTTGTTGCTATTGCCGTTAGGGTCAAAAGCCCATAACGGGTGCATATCCACTCCTAGGCAACTCGGCCCGTTTACCCAATAACCAAATTCATTAATTTAAAGTTGTAGGTTTGGATTTCGGGTCAGACAAGAAACTGACCCGAAAACAACCAGATCCATTTGTTAAGAAAGGAAAATTACCCTAAACGCCCTGCTGTATAAAATTTATTACATTTTAGCCTTTATAAAATACATATTTAATCTATGTTTATGATTTTTAGTGTTCAAGCGATATCTTGAGTATCTTGAGTCCGATTTGGATGATTCTCAAGCCATTGTGATTGTTTGCGATTGTAGGAAGACGATTTACCTCTCTGTAATGGCCATGTGAGTATTTTTCTTTTATAAATTATATGTCATCATGTTAAATAAAATTAAGTCATTAATTTATTTAAACCACGAGTATTGTTCCGTAAATCATGTAAATAGTAAATTTCTATAAATACAGATGTGTTAGTGGTTACTAATATGTTATGTTAATTCTTGCTTTATGATAAAGATGTAAACGAATCATTTATATATGTTGAGTGATTATAAAACAATGAATAAAAGGAATTTCATAATAATAACTAAATTAATAATTAATAAAATGGTTGTAAAGAATTTGTAAATAAATAATTGTCTATGATTCCTTTATGATATCGATCAAAGTAATAATATAAAAGTGGTATAACAAATACTGATATGTATGTAGATATATTGACATATATCCACGTTACATCTATCACACTGACACGTCACCTTACCTGGCTAACTACTGATACATTGGACACTGTTACGTCAAGTTTGCAGGCATTGATATTACTTATATGTATTAGTATCATCGTTATATGGACACATTAGCATACTGGGCACTGTTCTTTCATGTAGACATTTAATACATTGACATTGTTATTTCATGTACTTGTATCACCGATTAAATAAATATGCTAAACTTAAATTTCATATACTTGTATCATCATTACACGGGTACTCTACAATGTAATTGTATATATTTTTCACATGATTTACTTGTATGCATGCTTTGATTGTTTTAGTATTCACGTTGTATGGGTCATTGTTCCTATTACATGAATTATTATTACACGCATATTCCTGGAGCCCGGAGGCTGAGTGTAGAGAGCTCAAAGGCTAAATGCAACCTGAAGGTTGGGTATAGAAAGCCCGAGGCTGAATGCAGCCCAGAGGCTGGGTATACTACCTGCAGAAGTGTTAGTATCAATCACACGCCCATAACAAGGTAGTAGCAAGCAACTTCACATGCATGATATATGTACAGGAAATAAACTACCCTAGTACAGACATTCATCACAGGCATATATATGTACAATACTGGACACTCGGCCACATACAAATACAAGGGCATCGCCCAATACAAAATACAGATACAATCCAAAATACAAAAATAAATACAAGTCGATCCGATGAAGCGAGGAACTCAAAACAAGGTGAGGACACTCACCAAATCTCTGAAAATGTCGTGAAATTCTGGAGTCCAAAACACGCGCGCACGCCACCAAAATATATTAAAATATCTTTATATTTTTAGAGAGAGAAAGAGAATAAGAGAGAGGAGAGAGAGAAGATAGAGAAAGAGTTAGAGGGCAAAAAGAGAGGGAGAAAAAGAGGGAGCTAGAGAGGGAATAGAATTTAGAGAGAGATGATTAAGAGAGAGGAAGGGAAATGGGGAGAGAAAGTGGGATAGTAGAGAGATAAGAGAGAGAGAGAGAAACAAGGGGAGAGTGAGAGAGAGACAGGGGGACTCCTACCCCCTGCTCATGACCTAGCACAGCTAAGCCATGGCCAACGTTGCCTAGGCCGCACGGCTAGGGGCACCAGGGGCGTCGGCTGCCGGAGGCCAGGGCAAGCCGGGGGTGGCTGCGGGTCACCCCAAGGAGGAGAGAGGAGGAGGTGAAGGCGGTGGTGGTGATTAAAAGAAGAAGAAGAAGATGAAGATGGTGGTGAAGTTGTTTGTGTTGGAGATGAATGAGCGGAAAGGAGTTGAGGGAGGAGATGATGGAAGTGGTGGGGTGTTGGTGATGGTGGTCTGGCCGGAGGTTGGTGGGGCCACCGCTGGCGTGGTGGAGGTGGTGGTGCGTCAGTCTCGGGGGAAGAGAGAGAGAAATTAGAGTAAGGGGAGAGAGTTAGAGAGTAGAGAGGGAAATTGAGAGGAGAGAGTGCGAATTTGAGGGGGAGAGAAAGAATTTTAAGAAATTGAAGAGGAAGAGGAGCTCGGTGCTGTCGTTTCCAGAGGAAGAAAAAAGAAGAAGGGAAAAGAAAGGAGAAGAAAGAAAAAGAATAGAAGGAAAGGGAAAAGGAAAAGCTCTTTGAACATCTTGTTACCATTAAGGAACTGTTGTGCTCGCTGATTTTGAGCACCTGAATCTTGTTAGCATTTTGAACACAAGCTCTCTTGACATCTTGTTACCATTAAGGAACTTATTTATCCTGAGCTTGTGCACTATTTTTTACTCTAATCTGACTTTCTAAAATAACCACATCAGATCTAGGGTTCTCGCCAAGAACATAAATATTTCTCTAAATCGATTTGCTCATCTGTACACCTCTCCTGTGAGGCTGTAGATTTTTATAATGTTGATCTCCATGAGTTTGATTATCCTGACGGTGAATCTGCCCTCACCACATCTCTTCTACTTCACGATGATGACAACCCCATTTTAGTTAGGAATGAGGAGGTGAAGTATTATACACTCACCGCCCAAGTCCAAGCCAAGATCGTGTTCAATAATCTCCTGTCAAAATCAGGAGAACATAGTCATGCATAGGGTTCTGCTCCCCTCTTAATTTATTGCCTTCTGAGAGGCAATAAAGTTAATATTCTAAAGCTCATCATCGATTACATTACTTCCGAGCATCTCCTAATCTCAAATCGGCACTTGCCTTTTGAGATGCTCATTACCGCCTCCTTAAGCAACTAAAATTTGATCTCTCTACTAAACGTTCTATCGAACCGTCAGTTGATATCAACTACACTCTCCTAAAAAGGATGCATAATAGGGAGCGTGTTCCTACTTCTCAGCCCCCTCCTATCATTCCTTTTTTGTCCTTGGATCCTCTTCATCGTCTTCTGCCTCTTTTGATCCATGCTCAGTCCTCTATGCTCAGATTCAGAGGCATGACCTGGAGATGTCTGCAAATTTTCAAAGGATAGAGTAAAGAGTTTACAATGACCTGCAGTATATCTGCGCTTCTATCGCTATCTCCAGACTTGTGTCGACGAGACGTATAGTAGGAATGCTTAGCCTGTTCCACTTTCGAGAGGCCACTCGCAGCCCCTTCCTACATCGAGTCCTCCGTTTGATATATAGGTATCTCCTCCAGCTCCTTCCGAGGCACCTGCTCCTCTTGAAGATCCCAACTTTCAGGAAGATTGACCGCGTTTGTTGATGACAAAAAAGAGCAGAAAGATTCTATAGAGTTATCTTGGGAGTTATTTAGGGTGTTTTGTTTTTAGTTGAGTTTTTATTTATGTACTTTTCATTTGTGGACATGTAGTATTTGTAGTATTTGGTGGACATGTGTTTACATTGCAATACTTATTTTGTGGCATGTAACTTGTTTTGAGGTTGGCATGAACCTCTATATGGACAAATTTATTTTATCATATCTCTATTGTCTTTGGGAAGTTATGTATCTCTTTCTTTCTGTTGATATATTTGATATATATCTTCTGTGTGTGTGGTATGTAGTATGTTTGTATTTTTTATGTTTTCTTTGTAAACCAACCATCTACCACTTGTTTTGGAGGTTGGAGGTTATTGGTTGGTTGGAGGAAATCGTTTGTGCATACATTATTGTAATTTTTATTCTTGGTATGCATAGATGGGTTGCATAGAGCTTGATTGACATATCCTATTCATATGATTTTATTGATGCATCTAACTTTTATGTTACATTTTAATGTATGCATGTGTTTAGGGGGAGCTTCGCTTGAAGTCTCTTCCCAAATTATTTGTGATAACTCCATGTGTTTGTCAACATCAAAAAGGGGGAGATTGTTGGCCTAAAGGCCATTGGCCTTAGTTTTGATGATAATAAAACATATGTAGTTATGTTTTTAACAATTTGTTTAACAAAATTTCAGATTAACTATTTGTTGCATTTTGACTCAATCACAAGACTAACACATTTGGAAGCCAAGAAGATGTAGATCATAGAGCCTAAGCTCACAGAAGAACTCAAGGATCAAGTATACTAGAGAAGACTATATCGTGATTTGTATTTTTACTTTTTATATTTTATAGGATTTATTGTCGCTTGTTAAAACCAAGATAATATATGTTGTTAGCTTTTGGGATTGACACACATAAACATATTTCATACTCCTATGTGTTTTAATAAGAGTTCATAATTATACTCTTTGTTGTTTTCAAAATCGAGTTTCGGAAAAACAAGTTTCAGAAAAATTGGATTTTCAATTTAGAAAAGTATCTTTTTACAAAATATGCTAACTTTATTTTGTGTTGATCAATGATCACACATTGGTTCTATAGGTCCCTAGAACTCTATTTGGTGTTTAAAGATCAAAAGTTATTTTGTCAAAAAAAGAGTGGTTTCAAAAAGATTTCAATACTTTGCCTTTGGCCCATTATCAGTCGACCAGCTGGTCGACCGTAGGCAAAGCAAAATTGCTCTGTCAGTTAACCGAGAGGTCGACTGATATACACCAAAGTGCATTTGTGCACTTCAGTTGATCGGGCGGTCGACTGACTGCAAGAGCTTTGCTCTCGGTTGGGTCCGGTCGACCAGCCCGGTCGACCGACAGAAAATTTAGCTCTTTGGTTGGGAACAACGTTCGACCGACAGAAGACTTTTCTCCTGTATTTTTTCTCAACGGCCATATTCTGTTTTGTCTTTTTTTGGGTCTTTTCCCAACGGCTCTTTTGAATTTTCTACTCATGTTTTCATCCCCTATAAATAGTAAGTCTGTGAAAAAACTCAACAACAAGATTTTTAAAGTTTAGATCAAGTTTTTACACAATTTAGCTTTTTCTTAAAAGATTTCTTTTTGAGCCAAATTTTCATATTCTTGACTTTTAGCTTGAGCCTTCAATTATTTCTATTACACAATCTTAAAGAGTTCCACCTCCTCATCTTGGTTATAGGATTATACTTGTGAGCCATTTATGATCAAGTGTAGATCACCAATTTTCTTCTATTGAGAAGTTGTAGAGGTTGTGGCCTCAAGTGAATTAGTGAGCTTCGTGTTGGTGTTGCGACACCGCGAGAGAGGACTTGTGAGTCCATTGAGTTCTAGTGAGAACTTGTAACGGTTGACGATTTAGTGAGATCGGTCATAGTGAAAATCCTTCATAGTGTTGAAGGCGGGAACGTAGAGCAGTGGCTCGAACCTCAAAACAAATCATCGTGTTTGCGATAGCTTACTCTTTATCTTTTCACTCTACTCTCTCTTTAATTACTTGAACTCTTATATTATTTATATATTTGCAAGTAATTTTTAAGTTGTGATTGGTATTTACTAGGTTGCTAGCAAGTAAATTTTGATTCCGCATTATTTGCCATTTAGTATAGCCATCACCTATTCACCCCCCTCTAGGTGATTTACACATATAAATACAAGGGCACTGGCCAATACAAAATATGAATACAATCCAAAATTTAAAAATAAATACAAGTCGACCTGACGAAGCGGGGAACACAAATTGATGCGGGGACACTCGCCTAATCTCTGAAAATGCTGTGAAATTCCGGAGTCCAAAACACATGCCCATGCCACCAAAATATATTAAAATATATTTATAATTTTAGAGAGAGAAAGAGAATAAGAGAAAGGAGAGAAAGAAAGAGTTAGAGGGAGAGAAAAGAAAGCTAGAGAGAAAGAGAGCTAGAGAGGGGAACAAAATTTAGAGAGAGAGATGAGAGAAAAAAGATTAAGGGAGAGAAGGGAAACGAAGAGAGGGAGTGGGACAGTAGAGAGTGAAAGATCATAGAGAGAAACAGGGGGAGAGTGAGAGAGAAACAGGGGGGCTGTTGCCCTCTGCTCATGGCCTGGCACAGCCAGGCCGTAGCCAACCTTGCCCTCGCCGCACGGCCAGGGCCGCCACGAGGGTGCTAGCTGCCAGAGGCCGGCGCAGGGTGAGGGTGGCCGCGGGCCATCCCAAGGAGGAGGGAAGAGGAGGTTAAGGGGGTGGTTATGATTAAAAGAAGGAGAAGAAGATGAAGATGGTGGTGAAGTTGTTGGTCTTGGAGATGGAGGAGAGGGAAGGAGTTGGGGGAAGAGATGATGAAAGTGTGGAGTGTTGATGATGGTGGTCTGGCCGAAGGTTAGTGGGGCTACCGCCGGCGTGGTAGAGGTGGTGGAGGTGACAGTCTTCGAGAGAGAGAGAAAGAGAGAGAGATGGGAGAGATATTAGAGTGTAGAGAGGGAAATTGAGATGAGAGAGTGAAAGAAATTTGAGGGGGAGAGACAGAATTTTGAGGGATTGAAGAGGAAGAGGGGCTCGGTGATGTCGTTGCTAGGGGAAGAAAAAGAAGGGAAAAAAGAGAAGAAAGAAAAAGAAGAGAAGGAAAAAGGGGTGTTTGGTTGCAAGGAAGTGAGCGGAAGTAAGGAAATGCGGAAGTATAATTGCTCACTTCCCTATCTATCCAAACACCAGAAAAGGAAAATAAGAAAACCCCTTTTCCTTTTCTCTTTTCTCTTTTACACAACAATTTCCTCACTTCCAGAGTTCTACAGTTAATTTTATCGTCATGTAAATCTCATTTTAATAAGTTGTAGCACAAAATAGTTAATTTTTTGATCATGTAAATCTCACTTGCATTCTAATTACAGTCTATTTTTTATTTTTGTTAATTAATTTTTATTTTAATAATATTTTGCGGTTAACTTTGTGGTCAACTTTTCCACTTCCACTTTCACATTACCATCCAAATACTAGAAAAGACAAAATATTTTCCAAATCATACTTTACAACAACATCCAAACACCAAAAAACTTACTAACCAATTCTCAAGTTCCAAAGGGAACTATTACCACTTCCTTACTTATTCACTTCCTCACTTCCACCCTTAACTAAACAGGCCCGAAAAGAAAAAAGAAAAGAAAAGGAAAAAGAAAGAGGGAGATTGAAACGGAGTGATGGGTGGTAGAGGTGTTAAATGAAGGGGTGTAGGTCAGTTGGTGGAGTGGGGGAAAGAAAAAGAAAACGAAAGAAACAAAGAAAGAAAGAAAGAAAGAAATGAGAAGATTCTGAAAATAATAATAATATAAAAATGTCGGGAAATATCGACCATTCCATAAAAATCCCCAAAATACCTGGAGATAGAAAATATCATCTTGAAAAATAATATTAAATCAGTTTTCAGAAATAAAATCTCATTTTCAAAATGAAATTCTTGAAATATACCAACGATACTGGCCGACACCAAATCTGGCCGAGTTTTGATAAATTCAGAAAATTCTCCAAAAATATATTAAAGTAGAAAATATGATTTTAATAAATAATATGAAAGTAGATTTTAGAAATTCAATCTCAATTGTAAATTAAAAATCCTAAAATCGACCAGTGACACAGTCAACACCAGTTTCGAAAATTCTATAAATTAATTCGGAAAAATTTTAGAAAATCATGAAAAATCTAGAATATTGAAAAACGATGTTTGAAACTGAAATCGGTAAAATCTAACTATCAAAAGACCAAATCAGGCAATACAGTAGATCAGATCCCCAGTTCAGATTAGGGCGACTCTGAGTCCACGAATCCGGACCCAATGCAAAACGATCGCATAAATATTCATAAAATAAAAACAAATACATAAAGTAAATTGAAAAAATACGATTGAGAATTTGAATACGTAACTAAGTACGTATTTTGGGAACGGGGTGTTACACCCTTAGATTGTTTTCGTGCGAGTGTACAAGTATATAGAAAAATCAGCACTTAAGCAATATACATAACTAATAATATGTTTTCTAAACTATATGTTATGCACACGTACCTTAGCTCCAGCACTCTTCAACAGTAATGTAAAAGGTAAATGATTAGACACATGCCTTAAGATGCAAGAATCTAAACATTTTTTTAACGTTTACAAAGAACCATGTTACTGTTAAGGTTAGAAACTTGTAAAGAGTGAGTTAAATAGATAAACTAATAACTGCAGAGAGATAATCTCTGAAAATCAAGAAACCTGCAAGAAAGCAAGTTAGGAGTTCTCCCTACTTTGCGACGTAAACGCAGTAATGGCTGGGTTTTCGCGACAATAGTTAGGTCCTCTGAGCTCTGCTTTCAAGAGCAGAGGCTCAGGTATGCTATATATCCACTGCAGTTCTTTGTTTTCTAAAATTAGCTCCTACATACCAAAACATAGAAAAAAATGGATTAATTCATTAAAGTAAATTAAAAAGAAAGAAAACTTACCGTCCCTCCCCAATAACGGCACCAAAATTATGATTGAGCCAAACCTACACACAGAAAAATACAGAATTTAGGAACAGTACTCGGTCCTCAATGCTACCATATAACTTAGGGCTAACAGGTCGTGATTGCGAATTGAAAAGCAATGAGAATTACCGTCTAGCTTTTGGCTAACGGGTCGTGTCCACGAGGAGAAATGCGATAAAAGCTTTTCGATGAATTATTAAATAACAAAGAATAGTGTTAGTGTTTTTCTTTCTTCCTTTTTTATATTGAAAAAGAGAATGGAGAGTGATGGAATGATTAAAAAAAAATTAAAAGCTTAGAAAAGGCTTTGGAGAAGATGGTCTTTTAGAAAATAATTTGAGAGTGATTTGGTTGTGATTTAAATTATGAAAAGGATCCGGGCTCACTAATTTTCTACTCAACTACTTACTTATCTCAAGAACATTTTGGTGCATCACTTTTATCATAGGCAAAAACATTTAGTTTCTTTTAATGTTCAAGTAAAATAAATAAGATGGTTTCGTTTAAATCTTAAGACCTTTCTTAACACATCATTAAAAAGAGAATGTTAAACCATCAAGCGCGAAGAAGTAAGTATGGAATAAAAATAGTTTAAAATATTTGTACTTTGAAAGTCCAAGTTTAAAAGAAAGACAGTTTCATGTGCTTTCAAGAATAAAGTTTAACTTAGCATTATTCTGACTCAAAAGAGTTGCTTTCATAAAAATCAATCAAGAGAAAGGAGGTAAAGAGATTGATTAGTGAGCCCAGAAGATGGTTTAGTTATTCTCATGATAAATAGAAAGCAAAAAAGAGAATGAAAATAAAACACAGACATATCAAATTGAGTCGAGTTGAATAAGTAAGTTGAATCTCCTTTGATTATCACTTCAAAGATGAATTACACACTCAGTTCAACTCTTCTCTCTTTGATGGTCTAAACTAAAAAGTAAATATGAGATACAGCTTCTCAAAACTATCTAACAATACTCCTAAAACCTTAAAATGAACAAGAATTCTAATCCTAGTCTTCGCTTTATTTTTCAGTGCAAAACCTGTCGTTTATAGGTAAAAACCCAGAGGGGAGAAGAGTGAGGATATAAGGGGAGTAAACGCTCCCCTTATCTCCACCAAACGGCCGCAGATCCACGGCTTTGGCTGCAGATCCGCGGCCAGGATGTGGCCATTTCCACATCCTGGTAGAGATCTGGCTAGCGTGGGATTTGGCCCCTTTTTGTCTGGCTGGATTTGCTGTTTGTCTCTGATTCCGATCTGATGTTCAATGATTCTCAAGCTAACCGATTTGGATTCTTATAAAACCAAATTAACTAGTTTATTTGATGTAATCCTCACTGATATGTGTTGATCTTCAGCTGGAATTATCCCTATTCTCCTAAATATTTATCTCCTCTTTAATTAAGATTTAAATCAGAACTAAAGTGGGCTTTTAGGCTCATTTCTTTTCCATCTCCATTAACAATGGGCCTGCACATTATTAAATAAAAATAAGACTTATTAGTAGGGTTTATTAGATAATAAACATGGTAATGTAACAATATATATGCAATATATGTAACTGATCACACCCCAATACTTATCTTTTGCTCGCCCTCGAGCAAAATATCAAAACTAATCCTAATCAATTATTGGACCACTTTCGCAGGTCACTCGATTACACTGAGCTTGTGCAACAAGTCATTAAACCTCTAAGTTATCCCTAGATGACGAGTTTTGTCTCGTGAGGATTTTCAGTGGATTGCACCTATAAAATCCATAAAAAAAAAAGAAAAATTGTTAGTATTTTCGAAAAAGCATTTTGAGAAGATAGAAAATATTTGAGGTATTGTTGTAAGAGTTCAAGTAATCTATAAGTCATAAGAAAATCAAATTTTTCATTCTTAGACTTAGTCTCTATTCAAAATATGTCATCAATCAAAGTAAGGAGTCAAATTGTATTTCTCATCTAATCTATTATTTTACCCTAATTCATATACACTTTCGTGACCGTGAAGTTTTGACTAAGAGTTTTTTAACATTAATTCTTAAGCCTTATTTATTTTTATTTTTAGTGATATTTATTCCTCAATTCCATTAGGCTTTCTAATCTACCCATGTAACAAGTCTTTAGTTGATGACACCCAAACCGGACAGTCTTAGGGCACCAGGTAAGAAAACACCCCTAAGGACTTAAACACTCGAGCGAATAAGGCCACGAAATCAAGAATTTTTATTTATAAAATGTACCCCTTTTAGGCGTGAATACTTATGCTACATGAGGCACAAATACCCACTTAATCAGAGAATTTATATATATATTTTTAAACCTATCTAATCATCGTTTGCATAAATATCAAGGCCTTCTTAGGCCAAGGCACCTAGCTAATCAATAATTAGATTCGTTTATTTTTCATAGATATATATATTTTTTCTCTTTTTGTTTTTTATATAAGGCATAAGAATTTTTGTTTTTGAACCTTAAGTGTGTACGGGTATGAAGTGTGCATATTTCTTCAAGGTAAACATCAAGACTAAATTAATTTCATCAATTTTCTTCCTAACCCTGAAAATCAAACAAGTCATCTTATTTTGACCAAGTATAAGAAATCTTAATTATGTTTTTTCTATTCCTTAAAATTGACTTAATTTCTTACAAAAAATATAGCAAAATATTGTTCTATTCTTTCAAAAAAAAATTTATATATATAATTTTTTTTTTATATTAGTCATGTTAGAGTCCTCCCCCACACTATCTCATGCATTGTCCCCAATGTATGTATAGATGCATGAAATGGAATATAAAAGAGATGCATAAAAATTATACACACACACACACACACACACACACACACATAGTATACAAAAATATGTACAACATCATGTTTATCTCACACCTAGATCTTTTTAGGTCTCATCCCCTAGCTCTCTTCCCATAATTGCAATGGTTCTCTTTATAGGGCATAGTAGAGAGGCTAATCTTTTTTGTCATTTTAGCTCTCTTCCTCCCTAGTCTCACCTTCCTTAAGCTTTTCTTCCTCACATTTTTACATCCATTATTAAAAAATTGATCACCATCACACTTCTCAGTTGGCACTTCCTCATTATGAATGCCTAAGAATTCTAACTCAGTTTCATACATCTCCTCAAAGGTTAGGTCAACATTTTTTCTTGGAGGTGTGTAATTAACCAAAATATCCCTGGTCGGTTCATCCAAACACATGAGTTTTTTTTTCGAAGAGGTTTTCAAAGAGTAGGTCAATCAGAGGTTCTTGAATTATATTCTCATGTCATATATCATTGGTTGGCTCATCGAAAGTGAAGATGTTCAAATCAAATTTCCTTTTTTTTAAAGGATACTCTAAAATTAGGATCTCCGTCATATGCCTTCTCAATAATATGATCGCATTCATTCTTAAATAATTCATCAAGAAACAGAGTCTCATTCTCTATACCTTCACTTTTTTCATCACAATTATTTTCAACAAAGTTTACCTCAAACGTTTGGTCTCTTATCTTACGAGGTTGTTTTTCTAGGTTGAAGACATTGACTTCTCTAGTCATGTTCCCTAAGGTTAATCTCATAGACTCATTCCTACAATTGATAATAGCATTGGCAATAGTAAGAAATGGGCGCCCCTAAGATAACAGGAGTTTGAGCCCTAGGATTGGACACAAGTTATGTCTCAAGAACTATGAAATCAACTGGGTAGATAAACTCCCCGACCCGGATAAGGACATCATTAATTCTCCCCTTTGGAACTTTCACAAAACGGTCAGCCAGTTAGATTGTGACTCGAGTTAGACTATGATCGCCTAACCCGAGTTGTTGATAAACTGAGAATGGGAGCAGGTTGATACTTGCCCCTAAGTCAAGAAGTGCACGACTAATCTTGGCTTGTCTTATAGTGCAGGAAATGGTAGGACAACCCGGATCCTTATACTTGACAGGAATTGGACCCGACAGTAGCTCACTAATGTTAGTGACTAAGAAAACTTTCTTGCATACATTAGTCTAGCTCTTTTTGGTGCACATGTCCTTAAGAAATTTTGCATAGGATGGGACTTGTTGGATGAAATTCAGAAGTGACACATTTATCTTCACTTGATTGAAGATCTCAATTATCTTATCTATGTGTAGATTCTGCTTGTTGTTCTTTAGCCTATTAGGAAATGGTAATATAGGCTTGTATACCTGATTGGTTGACTTATCTGCTTCAGATTCGTCAGTTTTAGAAGGATTGGAACAAGATGAGGTGGATGATTGAGTATGATTGTGCTGAATGGGATTGGATGGTGTTGACACTAAATTATCAACTTTCTTTCCCGAACTCAATGTATGAACAACATTACATTGATTCAATGATTGATTCTCAGCCAAATAAGCTTGTTGACAATTCTCAGGATTCATTATTGGCTGACTAGGCAAGGTACCCTTTTACCTCTTATTCTGTGGATTGGCTAATTGGCTCATTTGAAATTCTAACCTCTGTATAGTTTGTATGAGGAAGTCTTGGTTCTTCATGTATCTTTCTATGTTTCTCTAAAAGTTAATCATTCTCCTTTCAAGCTGAGGTTCTGGAAGGAGGGTTGTGGAGCTTGGTTGGGAAAGTTTAGTTGATAATTTAAAATTTTGGGTGGATGTTGGGAGAATTATGATGGTAATTAGAAAAGTTGGATTGATGATTGGAAGAATTATTGGAATGATGAATGTGGCTTGCATGGTTTGACCGTGGATGGTCATTGTTATGTTGGCTCCATGAGAAATTTGGGTAATTTCTCCAACCAGGATTGTACGTTAGTGCATAAGGATCATTGTTCGGCCTTGAAAGAGCCGCATTCATCGGTTCTGAAAATTGTCGTTGAGCTTGAAACACAGGACACTCCTCAAACACATGATTCATGGCTTGACAGTAAGTACAACCCAGAGTTAGAAATTAGTTTGTGCAGACTTAATTTACTGGACTTGGATTCTTAGTTTCTAAAGCTTCCATTCTTCTCGCAAGGTTATCTAACTAAGCCTCGTTAGTTATAGATGATTCAGTTGAATGGAGACCTCCTTTTGAAGAGATGGAGTTTGAATTCCTTGAGTTTTCACTAGTTGGTTCTCATTGGATGGTCTTTTCAGCTAGATTCTCATATAAATCTCATCCTTCATTCTCATCCTTCTGCAAGAATCCTCCTTGGCATATGCTTTCTAAGAGGGTCTAGGTTGAGTAGTCTAAACCGTCATAAATAATTTGGTATTATCGCCATTTCTCTATTCCATGATGAGGACATTGGACAAGGAGGTCTTTAAAGCGTTCAAAGTACCTCCAAAATAGTTCACTAGGTTCTTACTTGAACTGCATCATGTTATTCATAACAAGAGCGGTCTTATGAATTAGATAGAGTTTCTTCAAGAAGGCCTTGATGAAACCATCCTCGGATGTGATGGAGCCGGCCGCTAAGCTATAAAGCCATTTCTTGGCTAAGTCCTTCAAACAGGACAAATCTCAACCTAATAGCATCATCTACAAAGTGTGAAATTTTCATCATTAAGATACTTTCTCAAATTCTCTTATGAAGAAATAAGTATCTTCGGACTCTAAGCCATAAAACTTAGGGAGTGTGTTGATGAACTGTGGCTTAAGCTTAAAGTTGTGTTCCCCAGCCGATGGAAGATAGATGCAGGATCGAAGTGAGGTTCTAATGGAATAGAACATATCCTGCAAAGATGTCGGTTGAGCCATAACCGAATCTGGTCTTGGTTTGAACTTGGGTGGTGATGTATTTCTAGTTAACCTAGATGAATTAGGGTCTCTTGACCATACTTGCATACACAAACACAATCACAAAAAAGTTCACCAATAGTCAATAAGAGGAAATAACCAAGCCTAGTCTAAGGTAACCTCACCTTGACAACTTCTAACTAGTTGGTTGTCCATAGGAGGTATAATGCAGACTTTGACCACAAACTAATCAGCCAGGTCAGGGTAAGATTGGTGGGAAGTATCCACGCAAAAGCGACGGGCCTAATTAAGCCACACCACCAGCCTTCGGGGTTTCGCCCCTCAATCCCTTTCTTTAGACACTGATTTGGCAGGAGTCAAATTCTAAACCTTCCTCCTTAAGATAATCTACTAATGAGTTCGAGATGCCCCTAAGGCCAATGTCTATCAGATTTTAAATTAGTTTTAGGTTGTGCGTGCTTGGAGATGGTTTATGGGCTAAGGAAGGGTAATGACTTCCCCACCTTATCTTGATTTGGGTTTTGCCCTTAAAATTGATTGTGTAGAGTGTGCATGATATAGAAAAGTAACATTCACAAGCAAATATCACCCAAGAATGTTTCCTAAACTATATGCTATGCATACGTACCTTGTCTCCAGCTATCTTCAACAGTAATCGTAAAAGAAACGTAATTAGACAAATGCCTAGAATGCAAGTCTAAACGTTTTTTTAAGCAATTAGCAATAAATCAGATTATTGTTGGATAAAAAACAGGGAGAATGAATATAAGATATAGCAGAAATAATACACAAAAACTATATTTTTGCAAAGCGAAATGTCCTGCAAAAAAGAGTTTTTAGTAGTCCAAAATTTTCAAACTTTTGCTCTGCAATTTCTTGAAATTTTGTTTCCTACTTTAGAGAGTAGGGGTACAGAATAGCAAGTCTTCTCTTACAGAGCTTGAGTGCTAAATCTGATTCCTTAACGCCTTAAAATAGGAAACCAAACTTGTTAGAAAATAATTACACCGTTCCCTCCCTGGCAACGGCGCCAAAATTTGATTGCGAATTGAAAAGCAATAAGAATTATCGTCTAGCCTTGGGCTAACGGGTCGTGTCCACGAGAAGGAATGCGATAGAAGTCTTTCGATGAATTGTTAAATAACAAAGAATAGTGTTGGTGTTTTTCTTTCTTTTTTTTATATTGAAAAAGAGAATGGAGAGTGAGGGAATGATTAAAAGAAAAATTAAAAACTTAGAAAAGGCTTTGGAGAGGATGATCTTTTAGAAAATGATTTGAGAGTGATTTGACTGTGATTTAAATTATGAAAGGATCCGGGCTCACTAGTCTTCTACTCAACTATTTACTTATCTCAAGAACATTTTGGTGCATCACTTTTATCATAGGTAAAATCCTTTAGTTCCTTTTAATGTTCAAGAAAAACAAATAAGATGGTTTCGTTTAAATCTTAAGACCTTTCTTAACACATCATTAAAAAGAGAATGTTAAACCATCAAGCACGAAGAAGCAAGTATGGAATAAAAATAGTTTAAAAATATTTGTACTTTGAAAGCCCAAGTTTAAAAGAAAGACAGCCTCATGTGCTTTCAAGAACAAAGTTTAACTTAGTCATTATTCTGATTCAAAAGAGGTTCTTTCATAAAAATCAATCAAGAGAAAAGAGGTAGAAGAAATTAATTAGTGAGCCCAGAAGATGGTTTAGTTACTGATGATAAAAAGAAAGCAAACAAGAGAATGAAAATAAAACAGAGACATACCGAATTGAGTCGAGATGAATAAGCAAGTTGAATCTCCTTTGATTGTCACTTCAAGGATGAATTACACACTCAGTTCCACTCTTCTCTCTTAGTGGTCTAAACTAAAAAGTAAATATGAGATACAGTTTCTCAGAACTATCTAACAATATTTCTAAAATCCTAAAAATGAATAAGAATTCTAATCTTAGTCTTCGCTTTATTTTTCAGTGCAAAACCTGTCTTTTATAGGCAAAAACCCAGAGGGGAGAGGAGTGAGAAGATAAGGGGAGAAAAATGCTCCCCTTATCTCCACCAAACGGCCGTGGATCCGCGGCTTTCGCCGCGGATCCACAGCCAGGATGTGGCTAAATGGCCACATCCTGGTGGAGATCTGGCTGGCGTGGGATTTGCCCCTTTTTGTCTGGCTGAATTTGCTGTTTATCTCTGAGTCCGATCTGATCTTCGGTGATTTTCAAGCTAACCGATTTGAATTCTTATAAAACCAAATTAACTGATTTTATTTGACGTAATCCTCCCTGATTTGTGTTGATCTTCAGCTAAAATTATCTCTATCCTCCTAAATATTTATCTCCTCTTTAATTAAGATTTAAATCAGAATTAAAGTGGGCTTTTGGGCTTATTTCTTTTCCATCTCCATTAACAATAGGCCTGCACGTTATTAAATAAAATAAGACTTATTAGTAGGGTTTATTAGATAATAAACATGGTAATGTGACAATATATATGTAATATGTGACTGATCAGGTCGTGATCCACAGGGAGGGACTGCGATGGAAGCAATTAAGTAAGTTCTTTCTTTTAATTTACTAAAACAAGTTCAGAGTCCTTTTCTTAATTTTAAAAGAAAAAAAATAGTTAAAGCTAATATAAGTTAAAGAAAATCCAAAGAAATGAAGAAGATGATTTCGTTGTTAATTCAAAAGAAACGAAAAACGAGTTAAAAGAAAAAGAAATAAAAAGAGAAAGTGTTAGTTTTAAAATAATTATATTATACTAAGAAAAAGAAGGAGTAATTACCTTTTTCATTAAATAACGTACCTTGAGTTGTAGTGAAGATTATCTTGAATTAAAGAGAAGCAGTATAAAATAAAAATATCGCTTTGACTGGATCAAGTACGATGAATAAAGAAGAAAACTTCATTGATGT
This sequence comes from Agave tequilana, assembly GCA_038442645.1. NCBI lineage: Eukaryota > Viridiplantae > Streptophyta > Magnoliopsida > Asparagales > Asparagaceae > Agave > Agave tequilana. The sequence continues at coordinate 42,040 of JAVJIF010002889.1, forward strand.
CACTTCAATACAATTCTCTCTTGAAAAAGAATTACATCAATATCACTCTAATTACAATTCTTCTTCTTCTCCTCTCATGTAACTCTCTCTAGCCTAAAATAAAACAGAAGTTAGATTGAATAAAAATCTAAGCTAAACTAAACTAAATCTCTCTCTATTGACCTCCCTCTCTGCCTTTGAGTATGCATCTATTTCTAGGAAGAAGAGGATAAGGGATAAGAGTACAGAGATAGGGGGAGCAAACGCTCTCCAGATTCAAAAAGCCTACCGGCAAGATCCTGGCCATTAGGCCAGGATCTGGGGGGCCCTTGTTCATTGATTCACCCTCTAACCTTTTATCCAATTAGAATTGCAGTTTCTGCTTTGAATTTTGACAATATATCCATTGATCTTCAGCTCAACCAATTGGATCTTCAAAAATATGTTTTTACTTGTATTTTGATTGGTATAATCTCATCTGATATACCCGGTCTTCAGAAAAAATTACTTCTAGAACTGTTAATTTGAATCGATCCTTGTTGATTTGAACTTTTTTATTTAATTGGATAGGATTTGTGCTTATCTTCTCTCTATCATATCCTGTATGAATTTAGACATTAAAACAAGTGAGTTATAAGAATTATTACAGAACAAATATAGGAATGCAGAAATAATTATACAATATATGTGTCCAAATATTTGTTCTCACAGAAGTTGGTCGACCGCCCGATCGACTGACTGAGAGCAAACTTTCTCTCTGTTAATCGGTTGACCGCACGGTCAACCGACATGAGAGAGCATGTTTGCTCTCAGGCCATTGATCCATGTGCATAAGCCAGTTGGCTTGTGACACATCAGGTCGACCGGCCTAAGGCCAAAAACTATTTTTGTTTATCTTTTTAAATTGTTTTTAAAATTAAAGTAAATTTTTATAAAATCTACAAAAATAAGTTCATGTAAATATTTTAGAGTACAAATATGTGTGATCAATAATCAACAGATATTACAAACATGTGAACTTCTCTTTGACATGTTAAAACCAAATTTGTATCATAAACTATATTAAAAATTATTTTTCCAAAAACTAAACTTTAAACTTAAACAAGTTAAATTAAAACTTATATAAAATACAAAAACAAGTTTCTCAAACTCTATCGAAGCACAAATATGCATGGACAAATTTCATTACACAAACAATTAAAACTTATTTTGAGAAATTTCTTCTCATAAAATAATCTTTTGATAAAACAAAGTATATAGTTCATCAAAATAAGTTTTTTTTATGAAATTAAGCTCTAATATGTATGGATAAAATTCAAAACATATTACAAACTATAAAACTCATTTTTTTTGAGATATAAATTATATAAAGCTCATTTTGTTTCTAAAACAAACTCTTGAAAACTGAAACAAAAATTCCATACTCAATGAAAATCAATATAGAAAACTTTTATGTGTATATAAACTTAAGCAATCAAATCAAATATAAACTTTACAAATATTCTAAACACTTACAAATTATTTTACAAACTTCAAGTCTTCTTTCTTTATATTTTCTTTTTGTCTTGAGCAAAACTAGATTCATGTTGAGCTTGACTCCTTCTTCAGTGCTAGATGTGATCTTTGTGCTTGAGCTATTGAATCAACATGTGTTCGCTTCAAACATTGACTTTGAGTCTATGGATGAAATTAAACACCAAATTAAGATATTGATTATACCTGTAGACTTAAATATCACAAGATCATTAGTACTATAACTACATAAGTTAATCATTATCAAAACTAGAGTGATAGGTCTTTGGGCCAATACACATGTTCCTTACCACTGAGACTATGAGAGTCCATAAACATCCTTTGATGTCACATTTTCTTGACATTTCATTTGGGATGTCAAACAGAGCGGATCAATTGGTCTGGACTTGGGTAGGGGGCTCCTCTGTCAAGTTAACCCACCATAACACGATCCTCACAAATGACAATTTGATCAAGCGTAAGTTGCAAGGACAAAATGTTTGTTCTTTGTGTCTTAAAGATTTATAATCAATTGATCACGTGTAACTCTCTTGTCAATTCACTCGTAACAGTTGGGTAATTTAACGAATATCTTTAGTCTCAATTACCTTCCAATATCTTTGTTGGGCTATGGGTCCACTTAGAAAAAGGGGTAAGAAAATTTGGGATAATGGAGCCTCCACATTATGTTGGTCGATAGGGACAGAATGTAATGACAAAATTTTAATGCACATGATGTTTCTTCTAATCAGCTTACATATTCCTTCCTCGGTTGTTTTCATTACGGGTCCTCTACTCTTACAAGATCTCTCAGGCAACAGGCAGATTGGATCATCCCACTCTTGAGCTCATAAGAGGGAGATACTGCTCAGATGTGTTCGATGGTCTATACGATGTGGTGGATGATGTTGACTACGAGGATGAGGACCTTCCGGTTTGAGGTCGTGACCTCTTGACCCACTTTTTGGTACATAGGCTTCTTCTCTGCTTGTTATTTTTTGTGTCGCGGGCCATCAAAACTTTGTATTTATGTTCTATTTGACTTTTTCTTAGTTTGTTGTTGTTCTCTTCTTCCCTTGTATACGTGTATTTTCTGTTTTGATACCTGGCTATATCTAAGTGCTGAGTTGTCTCATTAAACTCTTAGAAATAGAATGCAGGGGGATTTTCTGCTGTTTTTACTCAAAAAAAAAAAAAGAGATTATGATTAATTACATTCCAATTCATGCAGAAAAAAAATGATCTTTTGTGCTACATTCAAATTCTCCCCATCATTGCAGTTAAGCAGTGAATTGTTCTTTATTATTTTATGAATGGTTATGATTAGTTTTTTTAGTAAAAAAGCAATGTTGAAAAAGCAAGATTCATTGTCTAAGAATGCTAACTTTACAGCTTAGCCCTCCATATATGCTATGTAGTATTTTAAAATAGCTAACAAACAATATCGCTATCCACTATTTTAAAATAGCATACTCTATTTAATACGTTATGACATGTTTCTTATTACTTGACTTAGTTGAATTTTGTGGGGGCTTTCTTAAGATACCTACATCAACAATTTAGGGCTTTCTTTTCTCTCGAGTGAAGCCTCATCTTCACTAGTGACAGGTTGCAATGAGTACTTCATCAATCTATCAATGAGTCTTAATCGTTTAACAATGAGCTCTAATCTACAACTGGGAGATCTCAATCTTTTGACAAGTAGCTACTTTGGCATTGATCAACGTTTGTGAGCCTCAGTCGGCACTGGTGAGGCCTAAATTTAGGATTGGTTTTTATTTCTTCTACTCATAATCTTTATTTAGGACTGGTATATATTTCTTCTATTCATTATCTTTATTTAGGACTGGTTTATATTTGTAACTCCTATGATTTAGATTATATAATTAACCTATAAATTTAGCTACTAATAAGTTGGATTAGTAGTGTTGTCTTATTTCAGGATAAGGCTTAAGTTAGAGGTTGGATGAAATTGAGGAAACATTGTAATACACATATGAAGGATAGAAGGACTAATTAAGACTCCACAAATTTCAACTGATAACAAGCTACAAGAGCTATTGGAGCAAAGTTGATCAAGCTCCACAAGAATGAGCCAAACACAAGCAACATCAAGCTATGAAGAGAGAACATTTGAGCTACAAATTCATACAAGATAGAAATTACGTAAGTAATCAAATAAGTGATCTTTATTATATACATTTATTGGCATAATTGGATTATTACAATCTCAATTCTACTTGGTACAAATTCTATAGTAGGATTCTCATTCTACCACCTCACTTTCTATAATCCTACCACCCAGTCTTTCATTCTACCAGCTCTGTGTAGAAAGTTCTATAAAAGAAATTTCCTTTGACACATTTTAGCTGTCCTTGTTTCCATCGCACTTTTGCTTACAAAGATAGCTTGTGGTCACTTCTTCCTAGTATCATATGAGTTGTACTTTACTCCTTGTGTCCCCCATTACTTTGATTTGACCCTACACAAGTAGATTGTACCTCCTTGCTAGCTGCAACTGAGAACCATTCCTCATGTGGCTCTCTCTCTCTCTCTCTCTCTCTCTCCCCCCCCCTCTCCCCCCCCTCTCTCCTTCCTCCTTTTGCTGCAGACTGTTTTGATAGTACCTTCTATTGGCTATTCTTTACAGCTGGATATATGGACGTTGGGTGTAACGCCCCGATCCCGCAGGTACGGGGACGTTATGGCGACGTACATACGCAGAGCGGAAATCCCTCACGTACGTACGCTAAGCCTCAGTACAATAAATAACCGCCATATATACATGAGTTCCAGCATGAAATAAGTACAAGAATACCTGCAGAAAGAGGTGAGTGATCATAACAGATAGGAAAACTGGGAGGAATATGATAACAGAAATAAAACACAACAATACCTATGAATGATCTCGATGAAGAGTTTCATGATACTGTGATACATACATCAGGGAGCAGGGGGCTACATTGGGTATATATTTGAAGAGAAAACTCGCTCCTCTTTCCCTCTCTCAGGTCTTTCATGTCTTCTCTCTTGTAAAACTGCAGCAGTAGCATTAATTGTCCATATCTTTGCACCAGCTTTGATATCTCTTCAACAGGTTGCATTAAATGTTCCAACGGGCAGAGGTTGCTGGCTCTCTTTATTGACTGGATTCCCTCTTCTTTTGTTGCCTTGGTCCTTAAATAAGGCCATATTCATTTACTGTGTACAACAAGAAAAACCAAAAAAAATTAAATACTCATTTTCATTCCTCAAAAACTTTAAAATTTTAGATCCTTTATTCTTCAAAAAGAGTTCTTGAAACCAATCATTTACATTCAGTTTCCTCAACATATCATCTCAAAAGAGTGTCAAGCATTCAATTCAAGAGATATTCTAGGCTTCATTTTTTTCTCTATATATTAGAGAAACTTGATTCTACTATTCTCTTTTTCTCTTAAACTCTCTTGATTATTGATTAAGAGTTATTGTGCTAATTGTGACATCTATTTTCCTTTGTTCATTGTGCTTATAATAATTCTCATTATTGTGTTAGAGAACAAACTCTATTATAATCTGTGCTATTATGCCTCAAGCAAAAGGTGGTATGAAAATCCAAGCTCGGGAAGAGTCTCGGTGGTTGGAAAATCCAAGTTCAGGGAAGAGCCTTGGTGATTATAAATCCTTGTTTCAACAAGAAGCTTAATTTTTAGTGCATTTGGGAAACCTAGAGAAGAGACCTCTATGTAGAGAAGTTTTTTAAACCAACCCAAAATCATTGACACTTTCTCTCTTATTGTTTATTGTTGCATATTTATTGTTGTTTACTTTTATTTGTTGCATTAAACTATTTCAATATGTTCTGATGATTCTACCATCATTTCTGTAGTTCTATTTCTGATTCCACCAGCTAACTGGGGATTCTACCATTATTCATAATTTTGAATATTTTTTTCTGTTAATTAGTTTTTTAATTACCATTGACCCTGTTCACCCCCCTCTAAGGTCCAACAATATTTCCTTAAAATGAAAAATAAAAACTATGTATAGCTTATGCTAGCTTCATACTACGCTATTAGGAGGTGGTGCGCTATGCTTTACATTCCGCTATTTTCGACATTGATAATAAAAAGAAAACATGTACAATTCACAAACGACAGCTAGGATGGTAGAATGAAACTAGAGGTGGCAGACGGGTCGCGACCCGCCAGACCCGACCCAACCCGACCCGAAGTTAGCGGGTCTGGCTTTGGGCTAATTGGGTTTGGGTCGTAATCGGGTCGACCCGTCTGACCCGATTATTAAATGGGTCGGGTCGACCCGAACCCGCCAGGCCCGATTATTCTCTCTCCTCCTCGGCCTCCTCCCCTTGATCTCCCCCTCTGCTGCCCCCGCCTCCTCCCCTTCGCCTAAATCAAATTGTCAAAAAATATGCGTAAGACCAGTTTTGAACCCGTAGCTTCTAGTGTGTGGAGTTTAGTGTGATGACTAACTATACCACCCAACAATTTGGTAATAAAGTGCAAAGAAATTGTATTTAAAATTTAATAATCGGGTCAAATGGGTCGGGTCGGGTCGACCCGACTAAGAATGGGTCGGGTGTGGGTCTGAATTTTTGACCCGTATAATAATCAGGTCAGGTTGACCCGACCCGATTATTATATGGGTCGAGCAGTAATCGGGTCGGGTCGACCCGACCCGACCCAATTGCCACCCCTAAATGAAACACAACTGTCTCAATTAGTTAATGCACTAATGTAATTGAAAAGTTGGACCATTCATGCATTGACAACATGGCAGTGAATCACTTTGTATCTGGTACTTGGATTGCATGCATATAGTTGCGGCATTGCAATTTTTGTGCCCAATATAAGTTGTTCATTTCTCTCTACATCTTTTCTTCTCCTCTTTTTCTTGTTTTTCTTTTTCCTCCAGGGATAGATCTCGCAAGTTTCCAAGTCTAAAAGATTTGTTTGTAACGATTCCAAAAGAACTTCGAAGGGTTGCTCCTAGAAAAATACGGGTAATATATCACCAAATAGTGCATGTTATAAGTTCAATTAACTTACAACATTGGTTGAACACTGTCGCCAATATGTTCTGAGGAATTTCTATATATATGTATACAGATGGAGAAAAGACAATTCTAGGACTTCATTGGATGATGTTGTGATCAATCTCAAACAGAAAGGGAAGAGATAGTGAAGCTTTTATAGACATAATTAAGCTACATTACACATTTCAGGCATTCATTCAGGAAGCATCTTGTTTCCTTTTGGATCATTCTCGAGGTATGTAAAAAGGTGGAAAAACTAGCCAATAGCTATTTCAACATAATTATTGTGTATATAATATGAGTCAGATTATAGAAGAGAAGAATTTGAGGAGAGTCGACTAAAGATACAATTCTCAAGGCGATACAATTACCAAAAAATTAGATGAAACATGTATGCGTGCATGCTTCTATTGCCTCTATGGGAATTACCCACTTATTCATTAGAAATAGCATCTCTTGTGACTTATCATGGATATAAATACTAGTCATCTCAAAAGCCACGTCTCTCTTATTATTGATGAATTTGCAGGGCTATTGTCTTATGAAAGCATTGCTCAAAGTCATAACTTTCAAAGCTGTTAAGCAACTCATGTAAATTAACTCGAGAGTTATATATCGAGGATACCTAGCAACTCGGTTGTTAGCATTAGGTGATTTTATTAAATAAAAACAATTTCCATTTTTGTAAGAAAGCTAGCTAAGATATTCCTCAAGAAGACTTTTAATCAAGATGATGTTGATATCAAACAGACGGGAAAAAAAAAAGAATGAAGAGCTTAATCTCCCTAAGATAACATCAGGAATCAGCATATAAAATTCCTTACATGCAGCTTCTTACAGTTTTATAACAAGTTATTGGTTCGCAACCATTAGCTGATGAGCAAGCTGCAAGCTCAGAAGACCCATACACTGATGAGTTCAACTGCACAAAAAACTTGTTAGGTTAAACAGTCATGATAGTCACACTTGCAAGGAAATTTAGCCTTGGTAACCTATATTGTTTTTATTTAGGTGCTACACAACAAATCCTAGCTCAATGATCGTTCTTTGGAAAATATACACCAATAGATGCGATATTTTTTTTATTATTTTCCTCATCTCCTTTGCTCCAATCCATTTACATCCTACTTTCTACTTTGAACTAATTATTGGTTCTCCTCCCAGTCTTCTTCTTTCTTCGTACTTGATCAGCTGTTCATGTCACTAAAAGAATATAAGTATGAACTTAGATGAGTAAGAGTGCACATTCTTGTCACACAACCTTTACATTTATAAATAGACATATCTACAAACAAAAAATATTTATTGTGGGGATATAAACATAAACACAAACACAAACTTTACAATAAAGTTTTCAAAAAAGAGAAACTTTGCCATAAAGAGCTACTTTGAAATTTCCATTTACTGTTTAGAACTTAAGGACCCAGCCGAAGCTCCAAATCCACTTCCCCTTCTTTGGCTCGCTCCCTCTCTTCGAGGCCCAGCACCACATGCCTCTCATCCACATGCACTCTCAGTCCCGAGTGCATGTGATCTTCACCGAAGAGACTCAACTCTCGCTGCCTCAGTGCTCCCGCGACACCCTCCCTTCTTAAAGAAGCCGCAGCGGGGAAGAACATGCTGTAGTTCTTCAGTGACTCAGAGACTGGAGGATAGAAAGACCGATGATTGTTACGATTAACACATGGGTTATAATACCCACAACGGCCCTCGGATTCATCTTCCCCTAGCTTCAAAGCCGATGGATTATGCGTCATCTTGGCTCTATCTTTGCGATGGATATTCATATGGCCACCCAGGCTTGGGCTGTAGAGAAGCCTCTCTTGCAAAAGACGCAGTCATAGAATCTCCCACTACTAACATCATCGGTTGACTGATCGGTCGAGCTATGATCATCGCTTGATGCCTTAGAAGAACACTCCTTCTTGGAGCAGCCACCACCACTACCAATTTCCATCAATCTCAAAGTATATATAAAATAAACCTAGAGAAGGAGGAAGAAGTAGCTATAGCTCAATGAACAAAGAAAAAAAGAGATTGATCGATTAGAGAGAAGGATGATAATGAAAAAGAAGATCGAGAAAGAAGAAGAGTAGATCATGAAGATGTAGAAGAAGATTAGGATTAGGGTTTTGTAGGGAGGAGAGAGGAGATGCGGGAAGAGGGAGGAGAGGGAATGGGGATGAGGACAAGCATAAGGCATTGCTATTGTCAGTGTGGGCTTGAGCTAGTGATAGGAGAGAGGAGAGAGGATGAGAGAGACAGGGTGTATAAACTTCTAGTTACATGGATTTTTCCTTTCTGGCCGGCAATGAGTTACATGCTGGGATCTGCCTAACTTTTGTAACGAGGCATCTCCTTCATTCCAGTTGGTATTATATTAATTATTAGTACAACTATTATTATTAACAATGATAATTATGCAACTGTGGCTAGCTTTAGTTGCTTTCAGCCAGATCATATTATTTGACGCGGTTAGGGTTTTCAGCCAACACACCGTAGCCTTCTCCTACTTGTTTCTAAGATATATACAGCCAGATCATATTATTTTACGCCGTTAGGTTTCAGCCAACACACTGTAGCCTTCTCCTACTTGTTTCTATATATATATAGACGCGCGCGCGCGCGCACACACATAGGGGTTATTGTACCTCAGCCGACGGCTGAGAGAGTTTCTCAGCCGGTGGTGACGTGACTGAATATATATCACATATCGGTCGCAGAGTGTAGGCGAAAAAAATCAAAAAAATCCGCGTAAAGAATCGTCAATCAAATTGATCAAAATACCCCTTTTTTCTAGCAAAAACTCATCCATAACAAAATTTTTCCCCTTTTTACTTCTAAACTAGAAAAAACTCATCCACAACAAAATTTTACCTAAAAAATTGTAATTTACAGAGAATTTTCTGTTGAATATATCTACAGTTATAAAATTCCTAATTCTATTACATCGAAATTATAATGAAAAAATTGAATCAAGATAATGTGAAATAAACAGCAGCAGTGAAAAGTAAAAAACATACTTGAAACATAAAAAAACTGTTATTTTTTATAAAATTTTCTTATTATTTTATTTCGTGTTATTTTCAATTCATATAGGTTTAATAAAAGAAACTAAAATGAATATAAAAATGAAATTTAATGTGGGGCAACCGTATATTGATTTTTCTATTACAAATGTACAGTGTAAAAATTTAATGAAATACAATAGTTAATTATTTTGCAGATATTTTATAAATCAGATATTCTCGTAACTGCAACAATATTTATTTATATCACGACTGCGACCCCGCATTCCTTATTCGCATAGAAATAACAGGGGAAACATGATATCGTTCAACACTGGGACGACAGACGCTGTCTTTTTTCACATGCCTTATGTAATAAAATTTTGATCGTTTTACAAAGTTTGCGATCATAGTCACAGTCATAGTATAATAAAACTTTCGAACACTGCGACCATGGTCGCAGACTTAATATAATATAACTTTCAATTTTATATCACGACTGCGACCCGAGTCGCAGTCATAGTATAACAAAAATTTCGATCACTGCGACCATGGTCGCAGACTTATATAATATAACTTTCAATTTTATATCACGACTGCGACCCTAGTCGCATTCCTTATTCGCATAAAAATAACAGACGAAACATGTTATCGTTCAGCACTGCGACCACAGTCGCTGTCTTTTTTCGCATGCCTTATGTAACAGATTTTTGATCATTTTATAGAGTAGATTAGCCCTGCGACCGTGAGATCAGTCCGCGTATATCGCATCTTATAAAATACTATATTTATTACTCTGAATTAAATGAAGTAATTAATATTCTATCTACTGTGATACAGCAATTGTCTCGAAAAAAGAGATGCACTAATATTAATCTCGATAAAGGAAAGAAGTGCACCATACGTAATCTAAAGATATAGGAAAAACATTCTATAAAAAGTTAATTTGTAGTTCACGTAATAAATCTCTGGAAAAAAGAAACTCTTCGGATTCTCTCGCCATAACTCTTCAATTAAATATTTAATTTCTTTTTACCACTTCTTCGAATACTCAACCGTCACCTATAACAATCATTATTACTATTTATGTTCTTTCATATTATTGACCTTTTTATAGTGCTTGTTACTAATATATTATCTCATATCTAAAAACGATATTTATGCTCTTCCTTTTCAATTTGATTTCAAAACTTCCAGAAAATAATTCATTCTTGAATCATATCTTCCCCATCTTCTTCCTCTGAACACTCAGATTTTAACTTCAATCATTCTCCCACCAGTTCTCTTTCTTCAGGGTATTCTAGTGAATCTGATACTAGTCTGGACTTCACTCCTTTTGACTATCTCACTACATCAAATAATATTTTATCTGATCCTCCTCTTCATAAAGATGATGAAGTTTTCATGGGGCTTAGTGAGCAGGAACTTATTCCTCTGCCACTTTACAGAGACATGCTTGATGAAAGCATGTCCTCTGACGCTGAGGCTCGCTTTCTTTGAGCATATCTTTAACAGGTTCTTCTCGACGCAGATCGGACGAAGAGCTTGATAGAGACGATCCATTCTGGGAGTTTATCGATGAACCAAAGCACCCTCAAAAAGAGGAAGAACTGAGGAGTACTGCGAGCTAGACGATGAGGAAGATGATGAGGAAATAAGTGATGAATAGGTAGACGAGGAGAATGAAGACGACGAATCTGCTTATGATGGTGATGACGACGAGATTTAGGATTTCCTGATCTTCTGAAATTCAACATTATTTTGTCTCCTTTTAAGAGCTTTTAATGCTTTTTTTTTGTAAGGTCGCTTTCTGACCTTATTATGTTATAAATAAAATTTACTTCTATCTGTAAAATAATCTTTCATATTTTTAAAATACATATAAAGTATACCGTATAGTTATTATTTCTACATCTTATCTGCGATAATGGTTGCAATACTCAGATTATAATTACATATGAAACTGCGACCACGGTCGCTGTCCAGTCATAAATAGTTTGATCGTTTTGCATTCAATAAAGTTAAAAACAACTACCATGGACGCAGTCCAAACTTAAACTATATAAACAGATAATACTGCGAACATGATCGCAATCCTCTCAAATCAGTATATTTCACTGTATATCAAAAATTAGAAAACTGCGACTGCTGTCCTTAAGCACTGCGACCATAGTCGCAGTCCTTATTCGCATGCAATATATAAAAAAAAATTCGTAGTTTATAGGCGGCTGAGACAACAGTTACAGTGAAGAGCAAATATATAAAATCATACGTAAACTGCGACTATAGTATCAGTCCTTAGTCACCGTTATTACATTTAACCTAGCAAAAAAATCCTCCACAAAATGCTATCGTAAGCACTGCGACCATAGTCGCAGTCCTTGATCGCATGCAATATGTAAAAAATAATTTAATAGTTTATAGGCGGCTGAGACAACAGTCACAGTGAAGAATAAATATATAAAATAATACGTAAACTGCGACTATAGTATCAGTTCTTGGTCACCATTATTACATTTAACCTAGCAAAAAAAATATCGACGACATGCTCTCGTTAAGCACTGCGATCATAATCACAGTCCTTGTTCGCGATCAATATGTAAAAAAATAATAATAATTTATACATTACATGCGAAAAAAGTAAATTGCGACTATATTCGAAATCAGTAAAATTCTTACAGATCATATCATAAAAATCTACAAATTAAATAATCGTAGACTGCGATAAAGAACGCTTTTAAACTATTAAGAAATTATTTTATTGACCACTACGACCTTAGGCGCATTCCTAAAATATATAATATCTGCGTAAAAAAATTTAAAACTATTGAGAAATTATTTTATTGACAACTACGAGCTTAGGCGCATTCCTAAAATATATAATATCTGCATTAAAAAAATTTAATAAAGAAGCATTCAAATTTGTTTCATGATTTGATGAAGTTGGTAGCAGTTTGGTCGCAGTTATAAAAGATAATTGTGACAATATTGACTAACGTCAGAAATATAAAAAAATAATAAACTATACGGATCCACTATCTTTTACCGCAGGGGCATTTAGTAATTTCAACTGTTTTAATAGGCGGCCGTTCTTCCTAGTGTGGCTAATAATGTGCCACGTCACCGCAGGCTGAGAGGGTCTCTCAGCCGTCAGCTGATATACATATTTCTGATATATATATTTATATTTATATATATATATATATATATATATATATATATATATATATATATAGAGAAAAATGTATCTCAGTCGTCAGTTGAGAGACTCTCTCAACTGTCACTTCAATATGGTCACAAACTTACTGCAACATGGTCGCAGTCCACTGTAATATGGTCACAGTCCTAAAAAAATCATATATTTTCAGTGTAATTAGGACTAATAAGGACTGCGGCATGGTAGCAGTCCTCAGAAAAAGACTGCGATCATGGCAGTAGTTCTCATAAAAATACTGCGACTTATCACAATCCTCATATAAAACTGCGATAATGGCACCAGCACCCAAAATTGTGGTTGAAATTCAGCCACGTTGTGCTAGCTGAGAGAGTCTCTCTCAGCTGACGACTGAGGTACAGATTCCCCCTCGCTCTCTCTCTCTCTCTATATGTGTGTGTGTGTGTGTGTGTGTGTGTGTGTGTGTGTGTGTGTGTGTGTGTGTATGATGTATGTATGTATATATATATATATATATGTATGTGTATGTGTGTGTGTGTGTGTGTCATATATATATATATATATATATATATATATATATATATATATATATATATATGTATGTATGTATGTATGTATGTATGTATGTATGTATGTATGTATGTATATATATATATTTGTGTCCTTCCAAAGGGATTTGAGGCTGAATCTTTCCCACTCAAATATCAACATCCGACATTCGAATATAAGATCCACTCTATTGAGTTGACCTATATTCTTTCAAGTATCTGTATATCAAAAATCAAGTGTTTTGAATACTTTTTGCACATGTATCAAGTAGGGGAAAAACGGACGGCCTATATAGTGAGTTGGTTAATTTAACAGCGTAGAACATTTGAAACCTAACAAATATTGATTTGTAAGGTTTTTACATGTTTAGATCATAGTCAAATGGCCAGATCAAGAATCTGTATAACTAAAAACATAGATCTAACCAACTCACTATTTTTGGCCGTCCATTTTGCGTCACTTGATGGATGGGTAAAAAGTATTCAAAACACTTAATTTTTGGCTATAGATACATAAAATAATATAGATCAACATCAATAAAGTGGATCTTGTATTTGAATGTCGGAAGAGTTAGAAGGATTCAGGCTCAAATCCTTTTGGAAGGACACAAGTCTATTTCTCTCTCTCTCTCTCTCTATACACACACACATATGTATATATGTGTGTATATATATATATATATCTATATATATTTGTGTATGTGTATATATATGTATGTTTGTGTGTGTGTATATATATAGAGAGAGAGGAGAAATATATATATCAGATGCCATCTAACGGGATCCCATCAGATGGCGGCTGATTTCTCCCCCTTCTCATTTTTTTTTAATCCAACTTTACCGCTTTGTAACCCAATCCTTAATACTTTTATTTACAATAAATCACATGTTTTGGAGTTAGCTTGATCATGTTTCTAATGATTCAAAATTTAACGATTTTTCAACAATATAACTTTTTGCAACTATTAGATACATGATCAAATAGACTTCAAAACACGTGATTTTTTGTAAATACACATGTTAGGGGTTCAATTTGGTAAGATGGGGAGAAAACAGCCGCAATCTTAAGGGATCTCGTTACATGGCATATGTATACAAATTTCTCATATATACATATACATATACATATATATATATATATATATATATATATATATATATATATATATATATATATGAGAAAAATGTATATCAGCCCGCGGGCTGAGAGAACTCTCTCAGCCTGCGCTGACGTGGCTCAATTTTGCACCCCACTAACTTGCGGCCCGCTTATCGAAAGAAGTTAAATTACCAAATACCCCTTATGAAAAGCTACTTTTTCGGTAAAAGACAGTGAATGCTGCTTCTTTAATTTTTTTATCTGATTTGATATTTAATGATTTTTAATATAGTCGCAGTACTTATGAGAACTGCTACCACGGTCGCAGTCTTTTCTAAGAACTGCTACCAAGGTCGCAGTCTTTTTCTGAGGACTGCTACCAAGGTCGCAGTGTTTTTATGAGAACTGCTACCACGGTCGCAGTCTTTTCTAAGGACTGCTACCAAGGTCGCAGTCTTTTTCTGAGGACTGCTACCAAGGTCGCAGTCTTTTTCTGAGGACTGCTATCATGGTCGCAGTGTTTTTATGAGAACTGCTACCACGGTCGCAGTCTTTTCTAAGGACTGCTACCATGGTCGCAGTCTTTTTCTGAGGACTGCTACCAAGGTCGCAGTCTTTTTCTGAGGACTGCTACCAAGGTCTGCTACCACAGTCTTTTCTAAGGACTGCTACCATGGTCGCAGTCTTTTTCTGAGGACTGCTACCAAGGTCGCAGTGTTTTTCTGAGGACTGCTACCAAGGTCGCAGTCTTTTTCTGAGGACTGCTACCAAGGTCGGTAAAAAGTTGTGAGGGAGGGTATTTTTGGAAATTACAATGTTGAGATGACTGGCATTAAATTGGGCGGGATTTTACAGGATTTTGCCCGCCAAAATTATTACAGATGTGGGGCGGTGATGTTGCCACGCCGCAGGCTGAGAAAACTCTCTCAGCCCGCGGGCTGAGGTACAGTAAGCCCTATATATATATATATATATATATATAACACACACACCACACACACATATACATATATATATATATATATATATATAATATATATATATATATATATATATATATATATATATATATATATATATATATATATATATATATATATATAGATACACACATATATATATATATATAGAGAGAGAGAGAGAGAGCGGGGGGGAGAGATATAGTTATTTCATTCCAGAAGGATTCGGGGCCGAATCTTTCCTACTCAAATACAACTTACGACATTTAAATACAAGATCCACTCTATTGAAGTTGATCTACATTATTTCAAGTAACTAAAATTCAAAATAATGTATTTTGAATACTTTTGTCATCAAGTAGGCGCAAAATGAGCGGCTGAAAATAGCATATTGCTTAGATCTACGTCTTTAGACAAACAAATTCCCGATCCGAATATTTCATCATGATCTAAACACTTAAAAACCCTTATATACAAATTTTTGTTAGATTTCAAATATTCTACACTGTTAAACCAACCAACTCACTATTTTTGCCGTCTGTTTTGCCCCTACTTGATGCTTGGGTAGAAAGTATTTAAAACACTTAATTTTTGGTTTTTAACTACTTTAAATAATGTAGATCAACCTCAACATAGTGGATCTTATATTTGGATGTCATGAGTTTGTATTTGAGTGAGAAAGATTCGGGCCCGGATCCTTCCCTAAGGATCCTTCTCTCCCCCTCTCTCTCTCTCTCCTCTCTCTCTCTTTTATATATATATATATATATATATATATATATATATATATATATATATATATATATATATATATATATATATATGGGCAAAGTTGTTCTTAATAGATCTCCTTAAATTACAATCTTAAAAGCAGCGTAAAACTCCAACATCTCAGTTTTTTTCACGATCCGACCGCACATTATCATCTCCATGTTATAGGTTGTGTATATAAAAAAATCAAGTGATTTGGAGTTCGTTTAGTCTATTTTCTTTGGGTTCAAATATTAACGATTTTTAATAGTAGAACAAAATCAAAAGATTAGATCAATGAGCAAGCGAACTCCAAAACATTTGATTTTTTATATGCATACATCTTAGAACATGAAGATGGATAATGTGCAAAAAAATCGGAATGTTGGAGTTTGAAGCCGCCTCCTTAGATTGTAATCAAGGAGACCTACTAGGAATTCTTTACCCATATATATATATATATATATATATATATATATATATTATATATATATATATATATATATATATATGAGAAAAATATATATCAGCCGACCGCTGAGAGACTCTCTCAGCCTGCGGTGATGTGACTCAATATTTGCCACCCCACTAAATTGCGCCCCGCTTATAGGAACAAGTTAAATTACTAAATACCCCTTGGTAAAAGGTACTCGCGCCGTTATTGTTTATTATTATTTTTTTCCCCAATTTTTTACCGCTTGTTGTTAGATTTAGGTTATTGTTTATTATTATTTTCTCCCCTTTTTTACCGCTCTTTATAAGATTTAGGTTATTATTTATTATTATTTTTTCTCTCTATTTCTTTACCGCTTTTTGTCAGATTTAGGTTCTCCTTTTCCATCCTGCAATAAAGTTTTCTCTGAAAATATTGATTTTCAGAGCAGATTTTTCTCCTTTTATTTAATGTCGACGTCGGAGCAGTCTACTTCCCCTGCCAATTCTGGTCACAGTCGTAAGCGATCTCTATCTCCCGATCTAAATATGGAGGATATATCATCTGGTTCAATTTTCTCTCAGAATATTGAAAGTATTGAAGGGTTGACATCTTTACATGCTGATTAACAGGTTTTTATTGTGTCAATTTTTTTACAATTTCTTAAATATAGAAGCTTTCTCTGTAGCGTATATAGAATTGCGACCTATATTTCATTTTACAGAACAAAATAATCACTTGTTCTAAAGTTTAAGAAGTACGACCACGGTCACAGTTTAATTTTAAATAATCTCCGGGTGTAAAAGCTATTTTTGTAACTGCGACCTAAGTCGCATTCCTTATTGTTATAATTCTTACACGTTTCTATGCCATTTATACCCAGTTTATACACTAAATCTTAAGAATATGACTTAAGGTCGCAGTATATATTCATTAGAGAGTTCCACAGTTATTATTCAGGTTTTTAAAAATCTGCTCATACGGAAAACTGCGACTACGATCGCAGTCTTTCAGTAAGAAGTTATATAGATTTTATTACATCTGCGATCTTGGTCGCAGTTTTAGTAATTACAGTTCAAACGTGTGATATTTAAAAAAATATTTATATTTATGTAGTTCGTCAATTTATTTTATAGGATCTGAATGCACATGGAGAAATGTCTGGAAGCTCAAATATTTTTTTAGGAAAACAGTTTTTCACGGATGTGGAAGCATGCAATTTCTACAATTCTTATGCAAGGAACAGAGGTTTTGGCGTGAGAAGAAAAAGAATAGATAAGTCATGGAGGCCTCCTCATGAAGTTATTTGCAGGAAAATTTGCTGCAACAAGGAGGATGTAAAGAAGTTGTGTGACAAAAGACAAGAGGGGCTTACAGTGTACTGTCAATTTGACACTAGAGTAGCGTGTCCTGCTGAGATGCATGTTCATCTTTATTTTTTATTTGACAGAAGATATTGGGTTGTCATCAAATTTGTTGATTCTCATTCACATGAATTGTCAAGCCCGGATAAGGTACATCACCATTACTCTCACCAGACACAGCGATCGAAGATTAGCAGAAGCATTATGAGCAATTTGGTTGATATGGGAATGCGCCCTTCAAATATTTTCCGTGTTGTGAATGCAATGAGCCACGGAGAAGGTTGTGAAGAAGTAAGCCCGCGACAAGTTATTAATTTTACTCGTCAACGTAGAAATAACATTGGCTATGAGTTTATTGCGATCATCAAATATTTCTAAGAGAAAGCCGAGACCGATCCAGAATTTTTCTTCGCAAGTGAAGTTGATAATGCGGGCACACTTAGAAGCATTTTTTGGCTGATGGAAGAGCTATTTCCTCATATTGAGGTTCTGTGATGCGATCGTTTTTGACACAATATACAGGACTAATCACTTGAGCTTGCCATTTGCTTCATTTACTGGAGTAAATCATCATCGGCAGTCAATTTTGTTTAGCTGTGCATTGCTTGCTGATGAGCAGAGGGATACGTTTGTGTGGCTATTCCAAAAATGACTCAAGTGCATGCATGGAGTTGCACTGAAGTTGATTATTACTGATCAGGATGCCCAGATTGGTGATGCCATAAGATGGTTTTTCCAACTACTCGGCACCGGTACTATTTCTGGCATGTACGGAAACATATTGCCGAGCAACAAATCCCGATGACAAACAAGTATGGAGAAAATATGGTCTCTGATTTCCATCATTGGTACACCTCCCGTGATATAAGCACATGCAAGGAGCGATGGCGACTGATGAATGAAAAATATCATTTAGAAGAAGAAGAAGACAGTTGGTTATTAAAGATGCACAGACTGCGTGGACACTGGGTTAATGCATATCTCAAGGATGTTTTCTGTGCTGGAATGAAATCGCATCTATGAAATCGCCCTGAATGTGCTTTTTGAATGTCCTAATGAATTCGCATATAAGCTTAGGCTCGATCTCAGAGGACGAACCTTCACTTGTTGTTTACCTATAGATGAAGAAACATTAAAAATATTAGTTTAATGTTTATTTAAAAAATTAAAAGAAAATAAGTCTGCGACCTTGGTCGCAACAGAATTTAATAAATTATAATTCACTACGATCTAGGTTGATTGATATTTTACATTGTGGCTCCGGTCGCAATTTTTTAATTAAACAAAATAATTCACCAATTATATTATACATCGACCAAGGTCGCAGTGTAATATTTTAGTGTCCGCTTAATCCAATCTAGTAGAATATAATACATCGCGACCAAAGTCGCATTGCATTTTATAATAAACCTAAAAATTTACCATGAGGAGACCATTGCATCATCATACAGCGACCAAGGTCGCAATATTCAATCACGGTAACCTAGGTAACAGACTGCGACCATACCCCCAATACGGAGAGATTGAACATCAATATTACGACATCTCAAATAATTTTTAAAACTATGCGACCAAGGTCGCATACATCTTCAACGCAAATTGAAACAACTGCGACCCTGGTCATCAAAAAAGGGAATGAAAATCAAATGATTTTAAAACACTGTGACCAAGATCGCATACATCTACAACGCAAATTGAAACAACTGCGACCCAGGTCGACAGAAAATGGAATAAAAAACAAATGATGTTTAAAATACTGCGACCAAGGTCGCATACATATACAATGCAAATTGAAACAACTGCGACCCGGGTCGTCAGAAAAGGGAATAAAAAATTATTTATAATTGGTAAAACGGTACGACCAAGGTCGCATACATCTAAAACGCTAACTCAAACATCTGCAATCAAGGTTGACTGAAAGGGAATGAAAAAAATAAATAATTTTTAAAATGCTACGACCAAGGTCGCATACATCTACAACGCTAACTCAAACAACTGCGACCCTGGTCGACAAAAAGGGTATGAAAAATAACTAAGAAATTTTGTGAAACAATAGAACTGATCTCTTCAGAATGATCACTGAAATTTTAGATCTGTAAATTTTTGTGAAAATATTTTACATACGGTAAAAAGTTGTGAGGGAGGGTATTTTCGTTAAATACACTGTTGAGGTGACTGATAGTAATTTAGGCGAAATTTTTCTGGTTTTTGTCCACCAAAATTAATGTCAATTTCATGGCTATTATGTTGCTACGTCCCGCCGGCTGAGAAACTCTCTCAGCCGTCAGTTGAGGTACAGTAACCCCTATATATATATATATATATATATATATATATATATATATATATATATATATATATATATATATGAATATTTTGAGAAGGATTTGAGCATGAATTCTTCTCACTCAAATTCAATGTTATGACATTCAAATCCAAAACCCACTCCTTTGAAGTTAATCTACATTATTTAAAGCAACAAAAAATAAAAAATCTAGTGTTTTGAATACTTTTTGCTCATTCATCAAATAGGTGCAAAATGAACAACCGAAATAGTGAGTTGGTATGTTTAACAGTGTAAAATATTTGAAATCTAATAAAAATTGGTGTGTTTGGATATTTAAATGTTTAGATAATGATCAAATGGTCGGATCAAGAATTTATTTGCTAACGTCATAGATCTAAGCAATACGCGACTTTCGGCTGTCCATTTTGTGCCTACTTGATGGATGGAGAGAAAACTACAAATACTTGATTTTTTATTTTTATTTATTTTAAATAATGTCGATCAATTTCAACGGATTGGATTTTGTATTTAAATACCGTTGCATTGAATTTGAGTGGGAAGAATTCATGCTCAAATCCTTCCAGATATATAAATGTGTGTGCGCGCGCTCAAATATTAATATGTAGGATACACTTTCTAAGTTTAAAGAGTCTTTATTCAAGGGGAAAAAATAAAAAAATTAAGAGTTTTAGTTGAGCTTTGGTCACCCATTCACAAATGCTTGATTTCCAAGTTTTTTTTAACCTGTGACCCTTGTGTGCCCTCTTCACACTAGCATGCTAGGTCTAGGGGAATAATTTGTGTAGACTTTTTTTTTTTGAGGAAAATTTGTGTAGATTTTTGAAACAAGAAAATTATAAATTGATGTAAAGAAAGAAATAGCATTATAACGTACGTTATAATTAGATACTGTTTCTTCTTCTATGACACTTAGATTTATTTCTGAACTTAAATTTCATCACTAATGTTGCTAAAGCTCAAGACTAGGCAAACTAGTTTCATTTTCAAATATAAAATGCTATCAGACAGTGGATATATAGTACCATCATGCATGCAAACAAAAAGGTGACAGCTAACTAAAGTACGTATATCACAAAGCATACGTGTTGATGAACTGCTAGCTCACGATTTTATATTAAGGTCCGGGGTAGTATAAATCAGTATTTCTACTATTTCACTACTATGATGTACACATTAGCACTAATACAAAGAAAGATATGTTGAGTTTACTGCAGTGGAAAGAGAGAACTGAGATAATAATTAACAAAACAGAAAATATGGAGAAAGCTGTTGGTCTCCTCTTTGAATCCTTAAACCACATCGATAGAGTATTGAACAGAGACCAATGGGGCGTAGATAATTCTCAATGGAATACATGGAATATAGATAATATATATCAGTAGGCA
Source organism: Agave tequilana (assembly GCA_038442645.1). Taxonomy (NCBI): domain Eukaryota; kingdom Viridiplantae; phylum Streptophyta; class Magnoliopsida; order Asparagales; family Asparagaceae; genus Agave; species Agave tequilana. The sequence continues at coordinate 63,595 of JAVJIF010002889.1, forward strand.
CATGAATTAAATTATGGAAGATCTAAATGGAATGCATATAAAACATCTAAAAAATTACTAAAAAGAAGAATTCAAGACAAATAGAGGACAACTTTAGACTCTTTTCTCTTTACCAAGTCCTCTGATCTAAAGCACAAAACTTGGGCCCATCGTCTGTCATATTTAGTGCCATATCTTTCATTTTATTCTAATTATATGCCCCATGAACATGCAACTCTTACATAGGGACATTAAGATAGCTGGGTGAAGGCACGTAGGCAGGCGCGAAGTGCGTATCGAGAAAACGCGTGCCTTAGCTTTGAATTGGCAATGGGATTGCAAACTAATTATAATACGAACTAGGGCGGCACGAGATGATCGAGAGCTCTCAAGTACGAGATTCGATCGTCTCAAGTGGAAGAAAGGGTCCGCCGTCTCTCTTGCCAGCTGCTCTCGCCTTTGTGCTCTTTATAATTTCTAGCTTTGCTTCTTGTACGCAATGCATGTAAAAATATTCTTCTTCTTTTTTTTTTGTATTATCTAAAAGAAACAATATTTATTTTCTGATTGAAAGAAAAATCAAGCTCCAGTTGTTACTTGCTAATTCTAATTCAAGCCCACACAGTTTTGCCATATGGCTTCTGAGTGATCCCTGCTTTATATTCCCTCAATAAGAAACTATAAAGAGTCAATTATATTCCTTCGCTAGGAAAATGTTGGTCTTGACCAAGCCGAACTGAGTATTTTACAACGTCATTGATGGTTCAAGAATGAAATGTACTAATTACACGTGAAGATTATATTGGAATGGTTTTTTATTAAAAAAAAGATTATATTGGAATGCTAAATAACTTTTTTCTCAAAGAAAATGATAAATAAGTTCAGGACATAATATTCTCTATGTCTAACTGTAATTTTTATACCATAAATGTCATACTCTTAGGGGGTGCAAACGGAACTTATATGAATCAAATATGGCAATATCGCACCCATATATACTTGCCAATCACGGAGATGGATGCATATATGATTATGTTAAGCAAACTTGTATCCATATACGAAAAATTTGGGTATGGATACGGATCAGATATGAGGAAAAAGGATACGATTACAATGGATATCATTATATTACCATTCATCATAAATAAAATTAAAACAAGTTTTAGTTGTAGTTATCCTAAAACTGGAAAAGAGCTAGTTATCTAACATAAATTACCTAATAAAAACTACAAGAAATTGTAGACAGATATTAGATACAATGAGCTAAGGGTCTCCTGATACATATCAGATATGGAATTTACCATTTTTGTATTTGTTTTTCAATCATGTGTATATAACTTGGTAAGAAAAATCATATCTATATTCGCAACAACCGACACAGGTACGAATTTGATCAGATTAAATATATCAGTATTCATTTGCACTTATAGCGACACTCAAATTGAATAGTCTCACAAGCAAATCCCTATTCACTTTCAGGTTGTGATTTGCCCCCTGTTGAACCTGGATACTGTCAAGAACAAAATACTAGATCCACAAACAACTCAAAGAGAAAGAGATACAAGCATATAACGAGGTTCGGCAAGATTGCCTACGTCTCCGGTAGGGGTGAGCATCGGTCGGTTCGGTTCGGTTTTTGCTAATTTTTCAAAACCGAATCGAACCGATTAGACTTAGTAACCGAACCGAACCGAACCGACTCAATTCGGTTCGGTTTTTCGGTTTTTTCGGTTAGGCTCATATATTTTCATCATTCTTGCATTTTTTAATAACCATTATATTATCATCCTTTAAATATCCTAATCTCAAATATCCAATACCTAAATTAGAAACAAGAAAAAAAACCCTAACCTTAATGTGAATTGAAAATTTCTTGTTCTAAAACTTTTACACTGTATTTGAGCTCTTATATCAAAGCTCGCATAATTATTATTAACTTTTACTAACAAGATTACAAAAGAAAGAACTATATTAATATAAATATTATTCTCAATTATGATAGTGTACTTAACATGGCTTTCACATATTCAATATAAAATATGATATTGCTAGAACTAATGAGATAATGTTCCACCTGTTTTTTTATGAACTATATGATTCACTAAATTGAATTTGAGTGGGGTAATACATAGGGTGAGAAGTTCGGTTCGGTTCGGTCGGGTTCGGGTTTTGTAACCCAAAACCGAAAACTAACCGAACTAGAGCGGTTCGGTTTCGGTTGGGGGTCGGGTTTCGATTTTTGGTCGGTTATTTCGGTTATAACCGAACTCTGCTCACCCCTAGTCTCCGGGGCAGAATAGAGAGAGATCTACTGTTGATTAACTCACTTTTCAAGAGGAGAGATGATTTATACACTTTTTCTCATCTCTAAAATAAAGAACACATCTCTCTATTTATACAAAAGAGGGGAGAGAGCAGAAAAATCAATGGGTTGTAGAGAGAGGATCAAAATCTAGATGATAGAGTTTTTTAACTCTTAATTGGGGGGGGGGGGAGAGAGAGATGAGTTTGTTGGCAGAAAAGGAGAAGGCATCAAAATGGTTGACCGGGCAATTGACTGACATGCTCGTTGTGCAAAGTTGACCGACAGACGGTCGATCGCCCCCCACTCTGGCACTTAACAGAGAATACATGATGCAGAGTCGGTCGTCTGACCCTACCTGGCATTTAACAGAGTGTGGGGACGCCAGACGGTCGACCGCCCCACTCTATGGGGTTTAACAGAGAGCGGGCACCCTTGTGCCGGTCGACCACCCGGTCGATCAGCAGTCGGGTTCTGGCTCTGCCCAGAACCGAACCCATTGGTTTTTCTGCCTCTCTCCTCTTTTGTTTAAACAGGGAGATGTGTTATTTGTTCGAGGGATAGAAAAAGTGTGTAAATCATCTCCTCTCTTGTAAAGTGAGTTAATCATCAATAGTCTCTCTCTATTCTGCCTCGAGGATGTAGTCAATCTTACCGAATCTCGTTATTTACTTGTGTCTCCTTCCCTTTGAGTTGTTTGTGGATCTAGGGGCCTTTTTCTTGTCAGTATCCAGGTTCAACAATTGCTACTAGAGCTCTAGGCAAATGCTTGGGCTTCGTTTGATAGAGTGGATCTTGATATGGAGCTTGGTTCTTGACGATCTGAAGCTTTTGAGTAAAAATCGGATTTTTTTTCTGCTGGATCTCATCTTCTATATTTGGGGGGAGAGATCAATTGGAAACTCTTCTTAGGATTTTAATTGAAAGTAAAAGCCTATCGTTATCTCGTAGATCTATTCTATAGTTGTTATACTCGCTTGGTTGTGTGGATTTGGAGTAGTAATGGTCGAAAAAATATCCGATGGTAGTGGTTCTTTTGTTATAAAGAACATACAAAATTTTCAGCACCTTAAAATTGATGTGGTAAAGTTTGATGACACAAACAATTTTGTATTGTGAAAATGTAAAGGGCTAGATGCGTTAAATGCGCAAAATTAGAGGATGCTTTTGAGTTGCAAGAGAAGCCTACAGATGAATGAGAAGGTTTGAAAGAAAATGAATAGAACGGCATGTGGTATTATTAGTTCTTGCATATTATAAGATCTAAAGTATAATGTAATGAATAAGACTTTGACGAAGAAGATTTGAGAGACTGTCCGAGCAAATACTTGATGAAAAGTATCGAAAACTGCATACATTTGAAGAGGAGACTTTTTCGTTTCCAGTTGAAGAGAGAAGTTTATATCAATGATCACATCAACACCAACAAGACGCTTCTCGCGGACTTAGCGAATGTAGATGTAGTGATCAGAGATGAAGATAAAGCCTTCATATTGTTGAGTTCTCTTCTCGATGAGGGATATGAGACCTTTGTACTCACCTTGATAAATGAGAGAACATCACTTAGCTATGTTGAGATGACTACCACTCTTGTGAAAACTCAAATTGAGAAGAAAGGACAATGCATCCTTTAGTGGCACATCAGTGGAGGTATTGACCGTGAGTGGAAGAAGTCCAAATTAAAGAGGAAGAAATCATGGTAAATCAAAATTGAAGTCATGATATGACAACCATAATTTGACTTGAGATTATTGTGTTTTTTTTTTAAACAGACTGGTCATTAGAAGAAAGATTGTCCCAAGCTTTAAAGGAAGAATAAGTTGAAGGAGAAGTAAGGGGTGAATGTCGTCAACACAGATGAAAATATGTCTGATTCTTCTGCTTTCTCGCTCTCTATTACACCGTCTCTATGCTACTCAAATGCATCGGAGTGGCTATTGGATATGGGGGCTACCTATCACATATGTCTCAGAAAAGAATGGTACTCTAACTTAGAAAGTTGGACAGTGGTGTAGTAATCATGAGAAATGATGTTGCATGTCAGAGTATTGGAATAAGTATCGTTCGGATCAAGATGTTCGATAGTGGGTTTAAAGACCTGACAGATGTGAGGTATGTTCCTCAGATGAAGAAGAATATTATCTTAGTTAGAGCCGTAGAGTCAAAAAGGCTCAAAGTGACCTTGGAAATGGCATTCTCAAGATCACAAAGGGGTCCATGGTTGTGATGAAGGGTGTTAGAGACAGAAACTTGTATTACCTGAAGGGTAGTACAGACACAGGTGCTTTGACAGCTTCAGTTGACTCAGATGATGATGCTACCAAGTTGTGGCACATGAGACTTGGTCACGCTGGTGAGAAGTCTTTGAAAGCTTTGGGCGAAGCAACGCTTATTGAAAGGTGCTAAGACATGCAAGTCGAAATTCTTTGAACATTGTGTATTGGACAAGAAAATTAAGGTGAAGTTTGGCACCACTATTCACCGTACTAAAGGAATTCTTGATTATGTGGATATAGATGTTTGGGGTCCCTCTAGGAATGCATCTCTTGGAGTGAAACATTATTTTATCTCCTTTATTGATGATTACTCTAGGCGGAATTGGGTGTGCACCATACTGCATAAGAACAAAATCCTAGGTCTCTTTGTGGAGCGGAAAAAGAAAATGGAGTTGCAGACATGCAAGAAGATCAAGATATTCAGGTCTAATAATGGATGAGAGTACAACAGTGATCCTTTTCTGCAGTTGTGCCGTGATGAAGGAATTGAGAGACAATTCACTCTCTGAGACACTCTGCAACAGAATGGGGTGGCAGAATGATTCAACCATACTTTGCTACAGAAGATACAGTGCTTGTATCTAACAGTATGCTGAACAAGACATTTTGGGCATAAGCTATGACTTATGCAAGCCATCTCATAAATAAGTTGTCATCATCTGCGATAAGAGAGAAGACTCTGATGGAGATGTGATCGGGCAAGGCCTGCTTCAGATTATAATATATATAAATTATTTGGTTGTCCATCTTATTATCATGTTAGTGATGAAAAGTTGGAGCCTCGAGCAAGAAAGGCAGTGTTTTTAGGGTTCAAAAGAGGAGTGAAGGTTACAAGTTATGGGACTCTAAACACCGGAAGATAGTTCTAAGCAGAGATGTCACTTTGGTGAGTCTTCTATGGTGAAGACTTTGAGCTCTCAGCAGGAGGAGAGTGTCCTGATCAAGAAAATATCGCAGCGAGTGGAGAGAGATGCATCTTCACCATCTCCAGAAAATTTTGTGTCATTGAGGGTATCATCTGTTGTGACAAAATATGAGCATCGTGTACAAGAAGAGGATGAGACAGAAGATGTTATTGAGGATCCGGAGCCAGAGCGTCAGGTCCAGGATTCTATTGCAGCACTCAAACCTAAAAGGAATATACGAAAGCCGGTACAATTTTCTGATATGGTGGCCGCTTATGCACTTCCTGCGGAGGTTGCGAAAGATAGTATTCCATGTACATTTAGAGAAGCAGAGATGCGCTCTAAGTCTGAATGTTAGAGGAATGCTATGGCGGAGGGATTGAGTTTCTTCATTTCAACAACACTTGAGAACTTTCTGAGTTAGCCAAAGGAAGAAAGTCATTGGATGCAAATGGGTTTTTGCGAAAAAAGATGGACCTCCAGGTGGTACTATGCGTTACAAGATCAGATTTGTAGCCAAAGACTATGCTCAGAGGGAGAGTATTGATTGAAATGAGGTATTCTCACATGTTGTGAATCACTCTTCCATTCGTATATTGTTGGCACTTATAGCACAATATAATTATGATCTGAATCAACTCAATGTGAAGACTGCATTTCTGTACGACGATCTTGAGGGAATATCTATACGACTCTACCATTGGGGTTTAGAGCTGCAGAGAAGGAGAAACTGGTTTTTAAACTTCAGAAGCCGTTTTATGGACTGAAGCAGTCACCTAGACAGTGGTATATGCGCTTCGATAAGTTTATGATTGGATTTGCATACACCAGGAGTTTATATGACACATGCGTTTATTTTCGCAAGCTACCGAGTGGTGAGTATATCTACATACTCTTGTATGTGAATGATATACTTATAACTTCTAATAACAGATCATCAATTGATAAGTTGAAAGCTCGACTATCGTTAGAGTATGAAATGATGGATCTGGGAGAAGGTAAGAGAATATTGGGTTGGAGATTGAGAAAGACAGAGTAAAGGGGAAGTTGAGTCTGACTTGGAAGGCGTACTTACAGAAGGTTCTACAGAAGTTTGATATTGGTTGTGAAATCAAATCTGTGGTACTTCGTTAGCCCCTCATTTCATACTTTCAGCTAATATGTCTCCAAAGACCGTTGATAAGCGTGAGGATATGTCTCACGTTTCATACATCAGTGCAGTGGGTAGTCTTATATATGCTATGGTATGCACGAGGCCAGATTTGTCACAGGTCGTGAGCATAGTATCAAGATACATATATAATCCGATAAGGTCACCAGGAGGTCGTGAGATGGATATTGCGGTATATCAAAGGTACCGTAGATGTTGGGTTATTCTTTGAGAATGATGAACATGGTAAGAAGGGAGTACATAGGGTATGTGAACTCAGATTATGCTGGGGATCTTGACAAGCGCCGGTCTACTGTAGGGTATGTATTTACTTTGTCGCAGGCATCGGTGAGTTGACGTTGTACCTTATAATCTACTATGGCTTTGTCGACGACAGAAGCTAAGTACATGACTTTGACAAAGACTGTGAGGAGACGATTTGGCTTCAAGGCTTGATAGATGATTTGAGAATCAAGCAGGACTTCTTGAAAGTCAATTGTGATAGTATGAGTGCTATCTATCTAGCGCAGAATCAAGTCTACAATGCAAGACGAAATACATTGACGTCAGATACCAGCGGGATGCTCTTGAAGATGGTTATATTGAGTTGAAAAATATTCACACCAAGAATAATTTGGCGGATATTACGGAGATTGTTCTCGGAGTCAAGTTTAATCATTACAAAAACTTGCTCCATATCCTCCCAGCTGCTTGAGCTCGTGGAGCTCATTTGGATAGACTACAAGGGGCTTAATACCCTGGGCAGTGGGTACGTAGGCAGTCGCAATGGTGCAGCCCATTTGATGAGTCAATCGTGGTGGCTTGGTCTGTGTGACTGAGATCTTGTATTGATCTCGGAGATCGTGTGTCGATCTCCCCCAAACACACGCACACATGAAATATTTTTGGCTCTCCTCCTGTGTTGTAGGATGCAGGTTGAGATTGTGATCAAACTCTAGTGACTTTCAGGCTGTGATTTGCAAGTCTACTCCAAACTCTATCAAACCAATCCTGTTCGTCTTGACCGAGATTGGAAACCTCGGAAAGGACCCGAGGGCTAATATCAAAATACAAAAAATATCACAACAATAAAAATAGACATTAATATAACTCTAAAGTGATAATTATTATAACCGGTGCAATAAACATGCATGGTATTAGTCATTTAACTGTCCCTAAAGAGCAAAAGTAAAATTATGAATATATGTATTGTGAGTCTAGTGAAAAACTATCACAGTACCATATATATTTATTACTACTTCAAATAAAGAGACACTCATCGGTCGCCTCTAATGATATTTTTTAGTGTATAATCTAATCTTGCTTTTAACCTAAGCTTAACTAGTTTTTCACTCTTATGAGCATCTAGAGTCCAGATCCCAACAAAAAGAACAGTGCTTGATTATGAGCCTACAATGTCAAAGGAGCATAATTAACTTCACTCAGTATTTAGTTATCTAGTTAATGGATGCATTCTAAATAACCAAACAGCTCATTGTCGATGGCAAGTAATCAAATAGTAGCTTTCAAATTAAGGGGGGAGTCTGAATTAGGACGGTTCCTTGATAGCAAAGTGAAAGTCTTTATAGTTAATGACATTTTCACCGACCAAAGATATCTTATCACTCCAATAACAGTAACACTGGCATCGATCCAACGTGTATCGTACCAATCTTGCCATATAAAAACACACAAGCTTTCACATCAAGCGAGAGAGCATGACATTTTTGGGGGCACACCTCAAAGATGTTATTGAGTCAAAATATATATTTAAATGATTAACAAGATTACTAATTAAGTTTCCAGACCAAGGAAAAATTGGTAATTAGTATTATTTTTATCAGGTAAACTTCCACATTTCAGACTGTCCTCTTTGAATTTGTCTTGAAAGGGAACCCTAAGGAGTCAATTCCAGGGATAAAAACTAGGGCACAAGGGTGGATAAAACTTGTATTATCGTTTTCACTCTCATCCTTATCAACTCTCTTAGCTTACCAACCCCCCTTCATTTATTCAGAACAATTTGTAGATGGATATGTTATAACTACAATAGTTTGACCTAGGGGTGCAAGTCGGAGAGGATCTTACCTGACTCCATAAGGTTGCAGCAAAAAAAGGATAAAGTCCATAAGATATAGGCCAACAAATCGGAACTCCAGTTAACTCCAGAGAGGTATGGAAATAGTTTACTAAATTCCCAACTCAGACTAACCTAATCCATCATTTTTTTTTTTTTTTTTTTTGAGATAAAGGATGGGGTTATACATAACCCCAGACACTTTTCATTGCATATCAAAGAAAATATCTACACTAGTATACTAGTGTAGCAAAGCAAAGTAGTATCAGTTACTACACTTTTAATCCCCTCCTGCTACAAAATACATTCAAATTAAACAAAAGAACCAAACACTTAACACCAGCGTTCATGCTCATATAGTGACTTCAGCACCTTCAGGATTTTGAATGCGGAGAGGAAATCGCAGCTATCACCATATCACCAAAGCTTGCTTCAGTTGCAATATCACCAGCTATTGCATCTACCACCTGTTGCGACTCGGGGGGATAGAGCTTCTTGCGCCTAGCACCTTCTATCCGGGCAACAACCAACTTGACGAACCCAAGCAACGGAGATAGACACGCCGGAGAAGTACCCACACAATAAAAACAGAGAAACAAGAGAGAAAGCAAACAACCACAGTATTTAACGAGATTCGACAATTTGCCTACGTCCTCGGGAAAAGGGGGAGATAGATTTTATTGATTCAACAATCAATTATAACTTGTTCCTTACTTCGAGGAATTTCCAAGGGAGATTTTCAGTGGGATACATGAGGGATACAATTCATAAGGGCTCTAACCCTTATTTATAGGCAGAGAGTCTAGGGATTTAGGAAACCCCAATTGGATTCGACCCCAAAAAGGAAAGGAGTCTGAATCCGTTCAGGAGTGACAGAACGCGTCTCGACCGGCCGGTCACCCGACCCACGTCCTCGGTCGGCCCGGTCGACCGGGACCAACAGAGGGCAGCTGCCTTTCAGTCGGTCGACCGCGTCGGCCGACCGCTTACTTGCCACGATCAATCGGGCAATTAACCAGGTCATGCCTGTGCACGTCGTGCACACCGGTCGACCGGGCGGTCGACCAGGTTTTATGTTGGCCTCCTGCAAGCTCCGTTCTCGCTCATTTTGGCTTCCGGTCTCTGTGCTATTTTTTCTAATGAGTTTTAAAACTCTTCCGATGTCTTTTTATCTCCTCTTTCCCACAATTCTCTAACTCGGTGAAAATTTCTTAAATTGAGCCGAACTCCAACGAACACTTGGTGAAATCGACACACGATCTCAGCGAAATCGACACACGATCTTGGCTTGAGTGCTTCGAACGAAATCGACACACGATCTCGGCGACATCAACACGCGATCTCGACTTGGCCAATAGACGAAATCGGTTCCTTCAAACGAATCGTGAGCACACATGCAATTAATTTTCACTGATCTCACCAGATCCAAATTGAGTTTGTCGTCGTCACCTGCAACTCTCACCAAACTCCAATATCAACTGTAAGCTTCCAAATTCAGCTCAGCTATCAACTGGAATGCACCATATATGCCTTCCCATCACTTCACCTGAAGAGAAATACCATATGAGCCGACTAACGAACGTGTCTACAACTCAGCAACTTAATGGAACTCTATTCCAAATGACCTCAAGAAAAACCCATCATGAGCTAACACTGACTCTCCAACTGATTGGCTCTCTCTAGTCCATATGTCTTTAAGGCGATCCAACCAAAACACACCAAACACCATCATTGGCATCAATTCAATTTGAATGCACACCCTCTTTATACAAGCTCAACCATCTTCTCACCAAAAGATTAACAGTTCATCGAGATCACAATACTTTACCTCTGTGTGAAGTCCAACTCTTCACCTCTACATGAAGTCCAACTATTCACCTCTACATGAAGTCTCAATCAGCTTCTCGAGAACCCAAACAGTTTCATACAGATTGCATCACTAAATGGTTGCGCCTATACGGCTGCCTACGTACCTTGCCCAAGGGATCAAACCAACCGTAGTTCATTGAAATGAGTTCCACCGAGCTCAAGTATCTGAGACTAAATTGTCAGCAGCGAACCTAACTGGCTGAGTCATATGAACCTCCTTACTACCGTCATGGAGAACAATGACTTTCAACTTGAGTTTGTCACAGTCACAAACTTGAGATTCATGTTTCTACACCCACTTTCGTGGTTTTATCTTAGTTCCAATGGCTGCAAACAATTCAATATTCTCATAAATGTCTTCAACCTGCTCAGTATCAAAACTGGCTACATGATCTCCATCCGGTGTCACATCCGGTGAAGTCCTCACTGATACTGAACCAACTGGAGGTGGTGGAGTAGCATCAACCTCCACCCGCTGCGATACTTCCTTGGTCTTCATCCTCTTCACCTGCTGAGAGACGGTAGATTTTAACATTGAAGTTTCATCAAACATGACATGTGACTCAACACGATCTTCTTGTTTTCGGGATCCCACAACCTGTAGCCTTTCATATGTCTTTTGACACCCAAAACACAAACTTCTTTGCTCGTGGATTCACCATACCATCTTTGGCACTAAAGTAGGCCGGACTTTCAAATTCCTGCAGTAAACCATGATCTTGAACAGCTTTCCTACACCAAACTTCCAGTAGAGTTTTACCTCCTTTCACAGCCGATGACAATCCATTTATGAGATGGCTAGCATACACAATCGCCTCAGCCCAAAACGATTTGTCTAATCGTGCATTAGACAACAAGCACCGAGCCTTCTGCAGTAAGGAACTATTTATCTCCTTAGCCAATCTATGTATTTCATCTAAGAAGTAAGAACCAATACCAGTGCTTTGGCCAAATCGTAGAAATTGGTTCTTGTATCTTTCAAAATTATCAATTTGTAGCTCCTTGATCTTCCTACCTGTCTGCTTCTCCATCATATTGTTCCACTTTACTAGCATATCAAGGGCTTCAAACCTTTTGTCTCATGGGATATATCTAACAATACTTAGATAAATTATCAATAAAAGAGACAAAGTACCTATGACCTCCAAGCAATGCAATTTTAGCAGGTCCCCAAATACTTACGTAAACATAATCAAGAAGACTTTCAGAGTGGTGAGTAGTGGTACTGAATTTCACATTGTTCACACCGGGTCATGCCTGTGCACCAGGTCACCGAGTCATGCCTGTGCACGTTGTGCACACCGGTCGACTGGGCAATCGACCGAGTTCTATCCTGGCCTGCTGCAAGCTCCGTTCTCGCTCCTTTTGGCTTCTGGTCTCTGCACTATTTTTTCCGATGAGTTTAAAAACTCTTCTGATGTCTTTTTATCTCCTCTCTCCCCACACCACCTCCCTAGCATCTGCATCAGTTGGTCATCTGAGATCTTCTAGTAGCTATATTTCCAGCAACTCCTTTATGGCGACAACGAACAAATGTTTTTCATGCTTTTTTTTTATGCTGACAAGGAAGTGAATAACGCCGGCTACATCTCATTCTAGTGCCAACGAACCCTGAAAGATAATTTTAGGTATGAAAAGCACTCGATTCCACGAGCAAATTAAGGATAAACAACTCGAATCCATGAGCAATTGAATGAAAAAAAAACCTTAATTTTTATTGATTATCAAAAGTTCAATAATTGAATAATACAAAAAACTAAGATATAATAGCCTTATATACAAAAAAGAAGAGTAATACTCTATTTGGGAATCCTAAATGAATAAAAAAAAATAAAAGAAATTGAATATCAAATCAGACTAAAAAAACTAAATCCTAATCAAAAACGTATATCGTTATACATGCATTGTTGTCGACAGCTGAAGAAGCCCAATCGACAGACTATAAAAGAACTAACTTTCAGGAAACGCCTATCGATAGGTCTTTCATTAGGTGCAATTCAGCTGTCAACGGCTGAATTTGCCTATCGAAAGCTTGCTGACTTTGCTTCTGCCTGACGATAGTCTGTTGGCTTTGTTGTCTTGATCTTCATTTGCCTTTCTACATTAGTCCCTTCCACTTCAAAAGAACTCGTCCTCGAGTTCCAATCTTGATACAGCTACTCGGTAGGGATCATTTCAGCTGAAATTATTTCTTTACTCAAATACATCATTATCATATCTTCTTCTTCAAAGAGCTTCTCTCGTCTCTTCTTGGCAGTTTGTTGACTTGAACTTCTAATTAGATTTTTTTCACAAAATCTACTCCTTTTTACTTGCAAAGAAATCCCAACACAAACTCATCCTCAAATCTTCCAAACTATATTTAGGAACACATAACCGATTTTCTTTAAAAAGAAAACCGTCCATAATATGAAAGTTTTCGCGAGTTGCCTTGTTAAACAGTTCTCCTAAATCTTCTCAAAGTCTTCATCCTTTAGAACTTCACTCTCCTTGAGATTTATCTGGTAGTGTAGAAGATTAGGTAGACTTGCTCTAAAAATAAGATCAATATGAGATTGGATATTCTTCCTGAGTGATAATCCTTCTGGAAGCTCCTCGTGGACAACACTTTTGGACTCTTTTAATAATGGTTCCACCTTCTCTGAAACTTCAGTAGGTGGAGTAACTTCTTTCTTGACCAATAAAGCAACTCCCTGCTTTGTTTCTTTTGATTCCACAAAAAACTCATCTCGATTGTGCATGGATACTAATTTAGACTATTTTTCTTTTGTAGACTTTTAGAGTAGGTGGAATTGGCCTCATGGCAACTCTTTTGCCCTTCCAATTGAATATATAGATATTCTCTTTACCTCTGTGGGCAGCATGAACATCGCGTTTCCATGGTCTCCCAAAAGAATATGACATGCCTCCATGTCGACCACATCACGAGCAACAGAATCTTGATAATATTTACCAATTGAAATAGGAATGACATAAATCTGTTACCTTGATGGAAGGGCCCTTCTTGATCCAATCAATAGTGTAAGGATGAGGGTGTGGTTCATCTCTAACTTCAAGTGATCTACAAGTATTCTAGATATGATGTTCTCGCAGCTTCCTTGTCAATTATGAGTTTGCATACCTTGTTGTTAACTAAAAATCTAGAGTAAAAGATTTAATGTCGCTATGTAGTGTCGGGGGTCGTCTAGTTGCATAACAATCTTTGAACAACACAAGCTGCAGATTCATTGATGGTTGTAAGAGTGTATAGTAGTGGTGGTTGAGAAAAATTAGTTAATGTGTGATATAGGAGTGGTTGTCGTGGTGTATGCAAGGGTGGAGGTGGTGGAGGGAGATTATTTGATAGATGATATGGTGGTGGTTACTGTGGTGGAGGTGGTGGAGGAAGATTAGTTGATATGTGATAAGGTGGTATTTGCTGTGGTGGATGCAATGGTGTAAGTGTTGGAGGAAGTTTAGTAGATGGATGATTCTTTGCGCTTCGGTACATATCATCGATCAAACTTTGATCATCGATCTTAAGGGACAATCTCTTGAGCTCTTGGACTACGTCATCCAAGGTTGAATTGATAACGCAGATCTTTCCTTCAACAGTGCCAATCTTTGTGGAAAGGCATTACAATCCATCATTGCCTCCTGCCATCGTCAGAAAGTAATCAAAACTCTGATACCACTTGACGCAGACAAGTGAACAATGTTGGCTAGATCTCGTTTTAGCGGCAACGAACCTGAAAGATAATTTCACGTAGGAAAAGTACTCGGATCCATGAGCAATGCACTCGATTCCACGAACTAAAGATAAACCACTCGAATCCATGAGCAATTGAAAGAGAAAAGAATCAATTTTTATTAATTATCAAAAGTGCTATAATTGAATAATACAAAAGGCTAAGATACAAGTACGTTAGATAGGCCAAAAAAGAAGAGTATTACTCTATTTAGGAAACCTAAATAAATAAAAGAAAATTAAAAGAAATAAAAAATGAAATCAGACTGAAAAACTAAGTCCTAATCAGAAACATATATCCTAATAACATATATCCTGATACACGCAATGTTGTCGACAGTTCTGGTAGCTATCCTTAATTCTCTCATCTCTTGAACTTCTTTTTAGCATTTTCCCGATCCAAAAATGTGAAGAAACCCTCGACAGACCATAAAGAACCAACTTTCGGGAAACTCCTGTCTACAGGTCTTTCGCCAGGTGCAATTCAGTTGTCGACAGCTCACTGGCTTTACTTCTGCCTGTCGACAGTCTGTTGGCTTTGTTCATGCCTTGATTGATTCTTTCTTCGCCTTCGTACATCATTGTTGGCATATTTTCCAACCAGAAACTGCTATAAGAGATAATAGTTGAAAGCAGTGAAGAATTACTTCTATATTTCTAAGCAAATATTTTATTATCTCTTTCATTCTGGAGTAACCAACACACAACAATCACTAAAATATCCCATTCAATTCTAACTTGATGCTTGTTAGGATTTTGGCTTATTTTTCAAGAAGAGATGATGGTCCAAGAAAATTCAATTGATTTGGAAAAGACAATAGTTTGAAGCAGAAAAAGCAAATCAAGGTGAAACAGTTTTCTTTTTAGGCGATTATGAGTTTTCTTTTCAGGCGATTGCGAGTTTCTTATTCAGAAGGAGTATGAATAGGATTCAATTCTTATTCAATGAAGGTTTGTTTCTAAAGATTAAAGGGTCTAGAATCCTTCTAGATCAAGGAGATCAACTCCTAAAAGGATTGATTAAGATTCTTCAATCATCCAAAGGCCAAGATCATCTCATAGTCCAAATAAGAGTTGTATTGTAAAATCCTATAAATAAAGATTGTAACCAACATAGTAATTGCCTCAACCAAATTGATCTCAAGAAGAAAAAAAGGTGGAGATATGAAGAAGATCAGAAGGAAGCCAAGCAAAGAGAGGAGCAAGGTGAAAGTGCATAAAGATAAGCTAATACTCTTTGTAATCTAAGTCTAAATTAAGGAGAAAGGTAAATACTTTTATTACATCAAGATAAAGGTTAGATCTCTTTGTACTAAGTTATTAATAAATCTTTCTCAAGTTCTCTCCTCGTAGACGTAGGCCAAGTTTGGGCCGAACCACATTAAATCTTCATTTACTTTCTATTTTACTTTTTTGTCTAGGTCTTGGTAGTTTGCTTTACAATAATTTTCTTTTGGAAATACTGATCATATTGTCAAGTTTCACAACATGAATCCTGAGAGTAACAATTAGTATCGTAGAATATCAATTTCATCACAACAATTGGTATCAGAGCTAAACGTTGACGAAGGGTGATATGTCAAAGATAGGAAGTTTTATGACAAAATTGAGGTCAAAAGTTCAATGGCAAAGGAATCTTTGGTTTATGGTAAAAGAGGGTGAAGGAGTTACTGGTGCAACTGGGTCTTCACAAGACCTTTCAAGGTAAGTCAGCAAAACCTGCAGGTACGTCAAACGAGGATTGGGAAGAGATGGATCTAAAGGCGGCAAACACGATTCAACCATGTCTTGCAGACGAGGTGACGTACAATGTGATGGATGAAGAAACAACTATATGATTGTGATCAGGGATAGAGACGTTGTCTATGGGAAAAAGCCTCTTCAACAAGCTGTATCTCAAAAAAACAACTATATGGACTACGCATGAATAAAGAGATAGCGGTGTTGAAACATCTAAACTTTTTCAACAAGGTCATCAGCGAGCTTCTAGCTGTTGATATCAAGATCGACGAGGAGGACAGGCGTTGATACTTCTCAGTTCGTTTCTAGAGTCATATGATCACATCATCACTATCATGCTCTACTGTAAGGAAACTCTCATCTTAGAGGAGGTCACGTCAACTCTCTTATCTAATGAGATTAGAAAAATATCAAATTAAGAGAAGCAGATAGGATCGGGTTTGGTGGTCACTGGAAGGAAAGGAAGAGGAGAAGAAAAGAGGGGTACGGGCTCGTCAAAGGCGTGTCACTTTTGTTACAGGAAAGGTCATTGGAAGAATGACTGCAAGCATCGGCAAGAATGGTAAAGAAAAAGGGGCAAGCTGCGGAGGCAGGCATATCATTGAGCGGTTTAGGGAAAACCGAAGTATTAATTGCTTCCAATGAAGATAACACTTCTCAAGGTAAAAACTAGATATTTGATTTAGATAGACTGTTCATGTATGTTCCCAAAAGGAGCTGTTCAACTCCTTAATTGCAAAGGAAGAAAGGACTGTGAAGATAGTGGAGGGCTCGGCTTGCAAGGTCATTGACACTAGAACAGTCAAGGTTACAGAAAAAGATTGGACAGTGCGTGCTCTGGAGGCGGTCGGTATGTCCCGGAGGCACGTTATAATCTAATATCCATAAGTGTGCTCAACAAAGAAGGATGTCGGATCCAAGTGTAACAAGGCATCGTCACAGTTAGCCAAGGAGATAGAGTAACCCTGAAAGGAAAGAAGTGTGGAGGGTTATACAAGCTGGAGGAAGAAACTCAGTCTGAGTGGAGTTTCAAGGATAAGCTTGGAAGGGAGTTCATCATGAGGTGGTGCTTCATGGAAGACTGCAACGGGACGTGAACCAAGTCAAAGTGTTGCGGGAAGGAGAAAGCGTGCATTCGAGCAACGCTCGAGATGGCTCAAGCTATAGTGATAAATCAGCTAAAGGCCCTGAGAAGGGACAAGAGTTAAAGGCTTCACGGCACGGTTATAACCACGAAAAGAATTAAGGCAGTAATCTAATATCTCAAGTTATTTTGCTAAAGGCTTGAAAAGCAAGTCAAGGTGGAGATTGTTAGGAATTTTGCCTTGTTTTTCAAGAAGAGATGATAGTCCAAGAAATCCAATTGAGTTGAGAAGACGACGACTTGAAGCAGAAGAAGCAAATCAAGGTGAAGTAGTTTCCTTTTTATGTGATTGCGAGTTTCTTTTCAGAAGGAGTATGAATAAGATTTAATACCTATTCAATTAAGGTTTGTTTCTAAAGATTAAAGGGTTAGAATCCTTCTAGATCAAGGAGATCAACTCCTAAAAGGATTGATCAAGATTCTTCAACCATTCAAAGGTCAAGATCATCTCATAGTTCAAATAGGAGTTGTATTGTAAAATCCTATAAATAAAAATTGTAACCAGCATTGTAATTGCCTCAACCAAACTAATCTGAAGGAAAAAAAATGGAGAACACCAAGGAGATCAGAAGGAAGTCAGAAAAAGAGAGGAGTGAGGTGAAGGTGCATTTTTTGTTACTTTTTCCTGCACACAAAATACTGAATATTAGATTTAAGAAAAGATCGTGCGAGGTCTCAGTTCTAATCCGCGGTAGCAAGGCTATGCGGGTCGTGATCCTCAAGGAGGGACTGCGATGGAAGCGTTAAGCAAGTTATACTCTAAAGCTTTTATTTTTATTAGTTAAATAGTGGTATTTACAATGGA
The DNA here is from genome assembly GCA_038442645.1 of Agave tequilana. Classification (NCBI taxonomy): domain Eukaryota; kingdom Viridiplantae; phylum Streptophyta; class Magnoliopsida; order Asparagales; family Asparagaceae; genus Agave; species Agave tequilana. Next base: position 81,569 of record JAVJIF010002889.1, read on the forward strand.
TGGTAGAAAAGAATATGGAGATGAGTTGTATTTAATCTACAAAAAAGAAAAGAAAAGAAAAGTAAAGAAAAGAAAACTTATCTCTTTAGTCTGCTTGCCGTTTGAACCGTTGCGATGATTTTCCTTTCCTTCGAAGGCGTACAAGCATGGCATATAGGATCGTCCGCCTTCTTAACTATACTAGGGAATAAAAAGCAACTATGAAGACCTGTTCATCGCCATAGGCCATCAAGGTTCCTTCTTCGGCTAGGTATTCTCGAAGCAGATGGATCTCATGGTGGCAAGACATTAGAGAAAGAAACAATGACATAGAACAAGATTAGAAAAACAAAGATAAGGCGAGAATAAAGAAACAATGAAACAAGAATAAAAACAAACCAACCTCGAGCAGATTTTTATTAACAATGGGGAAAAATAAAAACTTACACCGATGTCACCTCAGTACAAGTATGATTCCTTCCTCCATGAAAGCATCTCCACTCTCAGTTACAAAATTTACAAAATAAAATCTAACCTAAAACCTAAACCCTAGCTTTTGGCCCTTGGCTCGCCTCTGGACGACTCTGTACGTTGCACTGCAGGGATATTTATAGGCGCAGAAGGAAGTAGAGTCCCATCACAACTCCCCTACGAAATCTGGTACTCTGGATCAACTAGATTGCCGCGGAAATGCCGCGGTTCTGCGGCACTTTTGTGGCTTCTGGCCACGCGCTTTGGCGCGTGGCTTCGTCTGGTCCGTCCATGTGGGCGCCAGCTTCTGAAAGTATGATCCTGGCTCTTCATATTGGGATTTCGATGTAACTTGATAATCAAGTTACCTAGATTTTGAATTCTCCCAATCTCTTTTAAACGAATTTCCTTCTCATCTTTAGCTTTTATGCTCATCCTGCAAGAGTTTAGGGTTGGGTAGAATTCTATCCTTCCCTCAACTTTAATAATTGCAACTTTAGCCCTTGTATATTTGCACTTTGACAATCTGATATTTGCACTTTGACTCTTGGGCTTCAAATATGGGCTTGGATCTGGGCTTTTGGGCTCTTTAAGCTTTATTTATTGTTAAATAATAATTCGAGGCCTGCACACAATAAATTACAAATTATTAATAAATGTGCAGAATAAAATGAATAAATATGAAATGTGATGGTAAATATGATGATAAAAATGCACTTTTGACTACCAATCATGCATAAAGATAAGATAATACTCTTATAATCTAAGTCTAAATTAAAGAGAAAGGTAAATACTCTTGTTGCATCAAGAGGAATGTTAGATCTTTTTATACCAAGTTATTAATAGAGCTCTCTCAAGTTCTCTCCCCGTGGATGTAGGCCAAGTGTGGGTCGAATCATGTTAAATCATCGTGTACTTTCTTTTTTAATCTTTCGTCTAGGTATTACTAGTTTGCTTTACAATAATTTTCTTTTGTAAGTACTGATCATATTGTCAAGTTCCGCAAATGTCGATCCTGAGAGTAACAATTGGTATTGTAGAATATCAATTTCGTCACAACTGTGCTAAACCTTCTCTGTCTCCAACAAGTCCGCAAATCAAGCATATCTACAGGAGAATTGGTAGCCTGAAGAGCACTCTTGAGAGATTCCCAGATATATGACACATATTCTCACTCTTAAAATATATGCTGACATGAATTAGAGGCCATATCACACAAATGCAAGGTCCAGATTCACCAATACCTTTATGTGCAAAGTGTTCTAAAGTGTTTAGCTTAAGAATTTTGGCTTTCAAAGGAACAGGAGTGGCCAAATCTTATCAGCAGCAAAAGTAATGCCTCCAAATTCAAAAAATCATAGTATGACTTGACTGTAAATTGTCCTTTGCCTGTCCATTGAACTCCTATCATCTGACTGATCCTTAATATTAATCTTATTTAGCAGGGAAAATAATTCCCCACACTCTTCTGCAACATCTCCAGTCAAATTTCTTCTAAAATTCAATGACCGAGACCATCCATTAGAACTATAATAACGACATTTACTCACCACTTCTCTTTTTTGAGTACTCAAATCATAGAGCATAGGGGAAAATTATTAGCTAATGAAATATCCATTCGTCCAAGTTTACTCCAAAAGGCACACTCTTTTCCATTACCTAACAACACCCTTGTACTACACAGAAATGTATCCATTTCCTTAAATATATTCTTCCAAAGTTTGACATTTCCTGACTATGTTCCTGAAATATATTCTTTTATTTATAATACACGTGATTGACTAGTTTCTGATAAGATTTCTGCAAACAAATAGTCTCACATTAACTAAATCAGGGGATGATCTTGAGTATATAAGGATTTGGGTTACTCTACCAAGAAGCTTACTCTTTTGGGATGGTGCTCCAAGTCCTTAGAAAAGGTATCAGAGCCATGCCCCAAACTTAGTCATGTGTGGAAGATCCCCAAGAGTGCAAAAGGAACAGGTGCAGCGCGGCGCAGCGGAAAAAAGGCGCAGGCTCAGACTCTTTATTTGAGGGAGATTGTTAAGATTTATGTAAACAAATAGTCTCACATTCCCTAGCCAAGGGGATGATCTTGAGTATAAGGCGCAGGCCCGAACCTTTTGTTTGAGGGGGATTGTTAAGATTTGTGCAAACAAATAGTCTCACATTCCTAAACAAGGGGATAATCTTGAGTATATAAAGATTTGGGTTACTCCACCTAAAAGGTTAGTTTTTTCGATGATGCCTCAAATTCTTACAGTTTCCTCGTAATTTTGGTTGATTAAAAAAGTTCCAAATCCACTTCCCCAACAAGACTTTATTCAAACTTCTTAGAGCAAAAACACCCAGTCCTCCATGATTTTGATTTACGTACCTCCTCTCGGTTGACCAAACATGAACTTGGTGATACATCTCTTCCTCCCTTCGAAAAAAAATGGTATTCTCATCTTATCAATCTGTTCCTCCTTCGAAAAAAAATGGTATTCTCATCTTATCAATCTGAAGAATGGCCCACACTAGAAACTTGTGAAAGGACATCATATATAAAGGCATAGAGGAAAGAACATCATTTGTCAAAGTTAATCTCCCCCCACTAGATAATGTGTTGCCTTTCCTTTCCTCCCTGCCAGCCCGGTATCAAGCTTATTCAAGAAAGGTTGCCTGTCCTCGTGTTAATTTCCCAGGTCTTAGAGGCATGCCCAAATAAGTAGCAGGAAAAGTTCCTATTTGACAATTAAACATGATAGCAATCCTTGTCTGTAAATCATCAGGTTCCTCCAGCAATATAACTGAGCTCTTATCAAAGTTAATCTTAAGACTAGATGCCATTTCAAACTCATGCAACAGCAGTTTCAAGCTCAAAATATACTTATCCTCACTCTTTCGTAACAGAAGGGCATCATCTGTTAGAATTAATGCAAATAATATGGAATTAGTTGCCTCTATGCATAGATATCAATATCGTGCATAATAGCTTTT
>JAVJIF010002889.1:90000-159676 GCA_038442645.1 Agave tequilana
ATAATTGATAAACCTTGTCTTATTTGAATTAATGTACTGAGGCTTAACGTATTCGTTTTAAAATACGTCGCCGGCTCTCGTCACGTACCCCCTTTTATAACTATTATGACTGCGGGGCGTGACAGATAGTCCAAGAAATCCACTACTCCTATCTCTATCAATTTTGATACCAAGGACATAAGTGGCTTCCCCCATATCTTTCATATCAAATCACTTGGACTAGAAATTCTTGGTTTCATGCAGAAACCTAGCTTCATTACTCACAAGCAGAATGTCATCTATATAGAGCACTAAGAAAATAAATCTTCTCCCAATCTGCTTAACATAAATACACTTATCCATCTTGCATTCAACAAAATCATGGCTGAGAGCAACTTCATCAAATTTTAAATACTACCACCTAGATGCTTGCTTAAGGCCATAAATGGATCACTTCAGCTTGCAGAAAAGTTTCACCTTTCCTTCAGTAGCAAAACCTTCAGACTGGCACATGTAAATTTCCTTCTTAAGATCACCATAGGAATGCAGTGTTCACATCCATCTGATGTAACTCTAAATCAAAATGAGCTGTGAGGTTTAAAATAATCCTGAGAGAGTCCTTCTTCGAAACTAGAGAAAAGGTTTCATCATAATCAATTCCTAGACGTTGTTTAAACCCTTTAGTAACTAATCTAGCTTTGAACCATTCCACTTTACCTTCAAAGTCACACTTAGTCTTAAAGACTCATTTGCAATTAACTGCTTTGAACCCTTCATGCAAGGGTTTTAGCTCCCACACAGAATTCTGAGCCATAGATTTCAGCTCATCTTCTATTGCTTCACGCCATTGGACTGCAAATCTATTATTCATATCTAGGTGGTAGTTAACTAGATCAGTAAAATCTGGCAGATCACCTTCTAATGAATAGGTAACATAGCTATCGGGAATGGCAAATCGTCTTTCCCTTACAGATCTTTTCGGTGGTGCAATAATGGGAGGAAGAACAACATGTAAATTCTCATCAACATCAGACATTGGGTTTGGATTCTGATCAACGCTAGTATTTGGAGGAGCCGAAAAGATACTAAATCGATTGAAGTGACAGAAGGAGTAACACTATCCAATACTTCCTTGAACACTATGTCTCGATGTGATCTGCCCCCATCCTCTATAAAATGAGCACGAGCAAATTCGAAAATCTCCATGAGTCTGGGTGGACAGTAAAATCCGTAACTCTTAGATCTTTCTTAAAAACTTATGAAAAAAACAACTGACAGTCCTCAACTCGAGCTTAGCAATGCTTGGGTTGAACAATTTGGCCTCTGCTGGACAACTCCAAACATGAAGATGGTTGAGACTAGGATTCTTTCCTATCCATGTCTTATTGGGAACTTTAACAACGGATTTGGAGAGAACACGATTCAGAATATAGACAGAGTAGTGAAGACATTCTCCCCACAAATTCTCTGGCAAATCTGTATGGCTCATCATGCTGCGAATCATACTCTGATAAGTCTGATTACGATATTCACACACACCATTTGCTCAGGTGAAGCAGGAGTGGTGTACGGAGCAATAATGCCCTGATCTTTTAGAAATTGTAGAAAGGTCCAGAATGTTGTCCGTCCTGATCAATTTTGTCATAATATTCTCCTCCTCGATCAGACCTTACAATGCTTATCTTCCGATTCAACTGCCGCCCAACTTCTAATTGAAAGATCTTGAAAACTTCTAAAGAATCAAATTTCTGGTTGAGGACGAAAACAAGGCATAACGTGAGAAATCATCAATGAATGTGATAAAATATCTATGATCTCCCCGAGAAGGAGTAAGAAAAGTTCCACAGATATCAGTATGGAGAAACAGAAGCAGATCAGTACTCCTTTCTGACTCAAATTTTCTCAATTTAGCTAATTTTTCTTGACTACAATCAAGACGTATGGAGAAATCAAAGAAATCTAAAAGGCCAAGAACACCTTTCTCACAAGAGAATGTAATTTCTTTTAGAAATATGCCCAAGACATTGATGTCATAACATAGAGGATTGTAAGAAAATCCTAGAGCGTTTTGCAGAAGTAAGCAAAACGTTATGGGAGGAACTGACACCTGATAGAAACTTCTCATACGATGCATCCGATGTCAATCTGAATAAACCATCAATCAGCAAAGCAGAACCAACAAATTCACCATGAATATTGACATCACAACCAGATTCCCTAAAAATGACATCGTATCCAAAAGGAAGTAGTCTGGAAATAGAAATTAAATTGCGCCTCAAGGATGGCACATGAAATGTTTCTTCCAAATCTAGAACATGATTAGAATTCAAAACTAGTCTAAGAGTTCTTACTAACTCTACTTGAATTTTTTTTCCAGTCCCCAAATAGAGCTTCTCCTCAGGCCTAGCCGCTTGCCTTGTTGTGAACCCTTGCAGCGAGTGGGAAACATGAGTAGTTGCACAGAATGTTGGCCCAAAGGCCTTCCACCCTAGTTTTGATGATGATTAACTCATGTAGTTATGTTTACTAATAATCTTGTATTGTTTAAGTTTCAGATCATTAACCAAGATATTAGTTGGTGATTAGCTTCAACAAGGTGTTTGGAAGCTTATCATGGTGATTCCGGTGCCAAAACTTAAAGATCATACCTTTGCACTCGGTGGATCGCGTTTGGGAGCAAGTCTACTTGAAGATGGAAGATCATCAAGAGACTTAGGTATCCTAGTTTAGATAGTGTGTTTAGATCCATTTGTAAAGCTTAGTATAGTTGATATGCTCAAGTACACATACACACACATTTCATGATTTGGATTTTGGTTTTCATGAATAGTAGATCAAAACAAGTTTACTTTATTTCTATGTATATTAGATATGTTCTAGATATACATACATGGTTTAAACTTGCTAAACAAACTTATTTTGATATCCCTATTCATGTGTTGAAAAGCCAAGTTTGATAAAAATACAAGAGTTTGTTTTTGATAAAAAATGAGAAGAAACAAAATGATTTCATATGCTTGATATTTGAGTAGAAATGATTATCACATATTTATATATCAATGCAATATGGTAAAAATATTTTTGGGAACTTTTACAAGTGTTAAAAGATTTTTTTTAACAAAATATTTTTTCCCAGTTTTTCAGACCTGGTGCTGGCTGTCAGGCCAGTTCGGTCGACTGGGCGGTCGACCGAATCTAGGTCCGGTCGACCGTGCAGTCGACCGACGTGCACAGACTTGTGCACGTCTGGCAGCACAGTGGTCCGGTCGACCGGACGGTCGACCGCTGCAGAGAGCTCTGCTCTCTGTTTGTTTCAGTCGACCGGGCGGTCGACCGGAGGTTCCAACGGGTCAAAATATGACCGTTGGACGGTCGACCGGCCGGTCGACCGTTAGGCCAGTCAGGCTGACACGTCAGCCTCACGGCTAGTTTTCTTTTTGGCCTATATAAACCCCATCTCTTTGGGATTTTGGCTAAGGTTTTTACAAGAGAAAAATACCCTATTTTCAGAGTTTAAAAACAAGTTTTTTAAAAGAGTTTTTGTGCTAAAAAGATTGATTCTTATTTGTTTTGGGTTTTTGGAAAATCAAAGAAAAATAGATTTTTGGGATTTTGATTTGGTCTTTTATTCCTATCATCTACAAGAGATTTCCCAAGAAGTTTTTCTTTGTTGCTTGTTTCCAAAAACACCTAGTTTTCCACACTTGAGCTATCATACTATCCTAATCTATTAGGATCATTTGTTTTGTGGAAAAAGAGAAAAGAAAAGAGAGTTTGAGTTTGTGGTTTTTTGGAACCACTTGTTGTAAACACCCTTATTATTGTGGTATCCCTCTTAGGTAGAGGTGATCGGGTGATTGGTTTGTATCCCTCAAGTGTGAGGTGATTGAGATTGGTTGTGAGCCTCTTCGGTAGAGGTGTTGTTGTTGGTTGTTGTATTGGCTACGGGCCTAACCCCTCGGTTGTGAGGTGGTTGTTTGAGAGAGGAGTTTGGTACTCCTAGTGTTGTAACAAATCCTCTTCGGTAGAGGTTCCCTCGGTGGGAGATAGTGGATTGGAAATCCTACACGGTGGTGTAGGCGGGGATGTAGAGCAAGGTGCTCGAACCTCGAAACATATCTTGGTGTTTGCGTTTTGATCCATTGTCTCTCTAACTCTCTCTCTTATACTTTGTGCAAGCATCATTTCATTCAAGCATCATTCTTTCATTGCATACATATCTTATACATTGCTTGTATTGCCTTGCATCTTTTATATTGCAATTCATTCTTATATGCTTGGCTTGATTGTGTGTATTTCATATTGCTTGGATTGCTTGTGTGTGTGCGCCTAACTTATACTCATCCAACAAGAGCTTCACATAGCGCCTCAACCCATTTTAAAGGGGAATCAAGGGGAGTTAGTCCAGAGCCTCGCAAGGGGAATTCGGCTACACTTGTTGTATTGTATTAGTTTGTGCATAATTTGCATTAGCTTCCGCATTTAGCGCACTTAGTTTTGCATTTAGTTTTAGATTAGCACTAACACCTATTCACCCCCCTCTAGGTGTCTTTTCAATTGGTATCAGAGCTAGTGCTCCTGATACTTAGGCTTAACATCTTAGGAGTAAGATCCATTTGCTTGCTAATCTATTTGTTTGCATTTGCTTGTTTGCACACATTTAGTTTACCATGGCCTTCATGACCCCACCTATGTATGACCCTTCCAACATTCATGTTTGGAAGATTAGGATGACCGTTTATTCGCACACCCTAGGTCATAAGTTTATCTTACTATTACCAAGGAATCCTTCCTTAGTGATCGCAATCATATAGGGGCCAATGCACAAGCCCTAGAGGCCATTAGAAGCACATTACCTAAAGATTATCTTATGTGTGTTTCTAACATTGATTCCGCCTTTGCAGTGTGGAACAAATTAACAACAACAACCACCACCTCGGAGCTTCAAGTGCATATCCAAGAAGAGGAATCTAGTGGAGAATCCGAACCATAACAATGCTATATGGTCCAAGGGAATGACTCCCTTGAGGTACAATCGGAAACTCAACTAGATAGTAATGATTGTGCTAGTTCTTCAAATGATTTTGTTGATCCCCATGCTTTAAATGAAGAACTATTTATAGTTTGTGAAAAATTAATTGAAAATTATAAGATTTTGAAAAGAAAAGTCTAGAAATTGAAAAAGAAAATAAGAGTTTGCATTCTAGACTTGATGTTGTTTTGCAAGAGAAAGAGGAGATTGCTAATGAGAGGGATTCATTAAAATCTCAACTTGACCTTGCACTTAAAGAAAATGAATTTTTAAAATCTAAAAATGATTGCCATGCTATTTTGAAGAAGAATGAAAATTTGTCTTCAAAAGTAGATTTTGTTTTAAAAGAGAATGTTGATTTGAAAAACAAAATTATTTCTATTTCAAATGATTTAGATGTATGTTTAAATAAAAATATTGTTTTACAAAATAAGATTGATGCTCATGTTTGCCATGCTAGTGTAGCTTCTTCATCTAGTCTACCTAATGCATGTACCTCTTCTTCTAGAATTAATGATGATATTTGTATGTTAAAGAAGAGAGTAGATTGTTTGGGCTCCACTATGAGCCAATGTGCCATGAATCACTCACGGTTAGAAACCTTGGTTCGAAAGAAACAAGTTCCAACTTTTATGCATGCACACCCTCCACGGCATACACATGCTCCTCACGAACACACCCATCACCATATGTATGCTCATGTGTACACATGTACACATTGTGGACGTAAGGGCCACCTTGCTAAATTTTGCTTTGATAGATTACATACTTCAAATTTAGCAAAGAATTTTGTTTGGGTTAGAGAAGGGACTAACCCTCATGGACCCAATAAGATGTGGGTACCAAAGACCACCCCTCCTTTGTTTAATGTAGGTGTGGGCTCTCACATGACGTGAGAGTGATAGCACCTTGGAGTGGATGCGTTCCGGACTTAAAGGAAATCAATTGGATGCATCACTTTCAAGGGAAGTTTTGGTGGAGATGACCACCATGTTTTTGGAGACAAGGAGAGTTGCCTTCTAGGTTTTGGTAACAAATTCCTAACTCCCATTTATTGTTTACATGCTTTCATATTATTGTTTATAGCATGTTTTGATGCTTTATAACATGTTTTTCATTGTCTATGGATTAGTATGTACATGCCATGTTTATTAGATCCTTGACATACATGTATAGTATTTGAGACACACATGCTTGCATGAATCCATACTTAGTGTTCTCACTTTTATTTAAGCTATAATGTACATCATGAATCTAATAAATGTGAATTTACATAGTAATCATGTTTTAGTTTTCTCATGATGATTTTTTTGTTTTATGCTTTATGTGGTATAAACTAGTTTAGATGTAGATTTTATCAAAACTTGCATGTATGCATGTACACATAGTGAGAACAAATTGACTTTTATATGTTTGCACTTCATGTTCATTTGTACCCACTATATGCACATGTATAAGCTAGTTTTGATGATTCCTTCATTTATACTTGCTATGCCTATTTTCATATTTTTTACTTCATGTATATGTATTTTGAATTCAAACCTAATAAATATACATGTATACCCATGAGTCTTTTGCCTTCATGCAAATACTTTTAATAGACTCGTTTACGATTGGGATATGTATGTATATTGTTAAATTTGGATGAATTATACATATACCTAGAAGTTTGATAAAAGAATTTTTGATGAATCTTTGCTTGTTTTATATAGCAAAATAATATTCGTGTTTGTTTTGATACTTCATGTTTTGAATATATGTTTAGATGTTAGTTTTCATTAAGACTAGGATTTATATTTGTACATATGATGGGTTACAAATAAATCTATATATGTTTGGGATTTGAATGCTTGTTTGTTCCCATTAGATGTGCTAGTATAGTCTAGTTTTGATGATTCATGCATTTTAAACTTGTATTCCATTTTTGGTATTTGTTTTATGATTATGAGTTTTCATTTCATGTATATGTGTATTTTGTCAAACTTGAAGATATACATGTATACCCCTTGAGTCATTTGCCTTTCATGCAAATATCTATTATGGACTCAAAGTGTGTTTAAGGGATATGTATGTATACTTCTTGTGTTGACAAATCATACATATATCTTGAAAAGAATTGGTATCAAATTGTTTTAATGAAAAGCTAAATTTTCATACTTTTCATGCTTTTCATATTTTCCTTGAATTGGTATTTAAACTTCATGTATATGTTTACCTTGTCCAAACCATTAAATATACATGAATATCCTTTTTGAGCCACGTGCCTTCATGCATATATCCTTGTGGACTCGTTTGCATCTTGGATATGTATGTATACTTTGGTTTGTATTAGACGTACATATGCCTTGAAGATTAAATAATATTAATTTTTAGTTTTCTTGTTTAAAGGAATAATTGAACTTAATTGAACAAATTTTCATGATTGTGATCTCCATACTTGATTTGTACACTCACATTTATTATTTGCTCATGTTTTGTTTTCATGAGACATTTTTATGCTTAATTGGATTAGAGTGTTGATTATCATGTGGATTTCATTTTTATGAAAAATGATTTGGATTTATTCCTTGCTTGAAGGATTTCGTACTAGTTAACAAAACTTTTCATTTTAACTAGTTCATATTCTTCGTTATAATATGAGATATACACTTGACCCTATTCATTCAATTGGTATCATTGAACACTTTTAATTGGTATCAATTTTTGATCTTTTTGTATACTCATATATGTTTTGTATATGTATGCTTACTCCTTCAAGAATATCAATGTCAATTGGTATCTAACTTTCATACATATATATCTTTATGCTAAGCTTGAAAAAAAATTCTAATGTTTGATTTGTTTTTCAATTGGTATTTTAACAAGCTTATGCATATATTTTGTTGGTATTTCATAAAGGGGGAGAAAATTTGATGTTGTCTTTCAATTGGTATTTGATTTCAACTCCCTTACTTTATGTTAAAATATAGTTTCAAATTGGTATCATATGTTTAAAAGAACACATTTCTCTTAATGATATCAAGATGTTTATGTTAAATGTTTAAATTGGTATCTCAAAATTTTGTTTAAGAAAAACATATTTATTTTGCATTGCCTATATGTGTATAAATTCATGTTGAGTGTATCTTATATTGAAGAGCTTGACAACTCTTCCTTATGTGGTACACGTGTGTAGGGGGAGCTTCACATCTCCTTTTATGCATTACATATTTTGTGTTATGTGAATTAGGGCGTGTCTTCCTTTCTTCATGTAACTCATATGTGTAGGGAAGCTAACTTAGCGTCTTCCTCTTCATGAATGTATATAGCATATAACATTTATTAATCTTTGTTTATCTTCTTTTGGTATCAAGATGCTTCATTGACATATTTTTAATTGATATCATGTTTGTAGTCACCCCTTATTGACTTTGTTTTTGTTTTAGACAAAAAGGGGAAGACCATTGTTTGCATTGTTTTGATTGACACAAAAAGGGGGAGAAAAATTTTCACCCCTCATTTTATTTATAGTTTTTGAATGTTTACCCCTTTGTTGATGATTGACAAAAGGGGGAGAATTATTTGTGAATTTTATATATATGCATAGTTATGTTTTTGCATATATTAAGTTTAATATAGTTTAATGTATGTTTATTGGTATCTAGAGCATCTAGAAAATGTTTATTTGTTAATTGGTATCTAGAGCATGCTTTGCTTTAAATATTTCATTGGTATCTAGAACCTTTATTGTTTATGCATATTTATGCATTCATGTTTTTTTAAGAGCCTTCATTGCATATTATTATGTTTATTTGGCTATGCATGAGTTAAGGGGGAGCTTCCTTGAAGCTTTACTTTAATCCATGCATATATAACTCCATGAGTTTTTTCATCATCAAAAAGGGGGAGATTGTTGGCCCAAGGCCTTCCACCCTAGTTTTGATGATGATTAACTCATGTAGTTATGTTTACTAATAATCTTGTATTGTTTAAGTTTCAGATCATTAACCAAGATATTAGTTGGTGATTAGCTTCAACAAGGTGTTTGGAAGCTTATCATGGTGATTCCGGTGCCAAAGCTTAAAGATCATACCTTTGCACTCGGTGGATCGCGTTTGGGAGCAAGTCTACTTGAAGATGGAAGATCGTCAAGAGACTTAGGTATCCTAGTTTAGATAGTGTGTTTAGATCCATTTGTAAAGCTTAGTATAGTTGATATGCTCAAGTACACATACACACACATTTCATGATTTGGATTTTAGTTTTCATGAATAGTAGATCAAAACAAGTTTACTTTATTTCTATGTATATTAGATATGTTCTAGATATACATACATGGTTTAAACTTACTAAACAAACTTATTTTGATATCCCTATTCATGTGTTGAAAAGCCAAGTTTGATAAAAATACAAGAGTTTGTTTTTGATAAAAAATGAGAAGAAACAAAAATGATTTCATATGCTTGATATTTGAGTAGAAATGATTATCACATATTTATATATCAATGCAATATGGTAAAAATATTTTTGGGAACTTTTACAAGTGTTAAAAGATTTTTTTTAACAAAATATTTTTTCCCAGTTTTTCAGACCTGGTGCTGGCTGTCAGGCCAGTTCGGTCGACTGGGCGGTCGACCGAATCTAGGTCCGGTCGACCGTGCAGTCGACCGACGTGCACAGACTTGTGCACGTCTGGCAGCACAGTGGTCCGGTCGACCGGACGGTCGACCGCTGCAGAGAGCTCTGCTCTCTGTTTGTTTCGGTCGACCGGGCGGTCGACCGGAGGTTCCAACGGGTCAAAATATGACCGTTGGACGGTCGACCGGCCGGTCGACCGTTAGGCCAGTCAGGCTGACACGTCAGCCTAACGGCTAGTTTTCTTTTTGGCCTATATAAACCCCATCTCTTTGGGATTTTGGCTAAGGTTTTTACAAGAAAAAAATACCCTGTTTTCAGAGTTTAAAAACAAGTTTTTAAAAGAGTTTTTGTGCTAAAAAGATTGATTCTTATTTGTTTTGGGTTTTTGGAAAATTAAAGAAAAATAGATTTTTGGGATTTTGATTTGGTCTTTTATTCCTATCATCTACAAGAGATTTCCCAAGAAGTTTTTCTTTGTTGCTTGTTTCCAAAAACACCTAGTTTTCCACACTTGAGCTATCATACTATCCTAATCTATTAGGATCATTTGTTTTGTGGAAAAAGAGAAAAGAAAAGAGAGTTTGAGTTTGTGGTTTTTGGAACCACTTGTTGTAAACACCCTTATTATTGTGGTATCCCTCTTAGGTAGAGGTGATCGGGTGATTGGTTTGTATCCCTCAAGTGTGAGGTGATTGAGATTGGTTGTGAGCCTCTTCGGTAGAGGTGTTGTTGTTGGTTGTTATATTGGCTACGGGCCTAACCCCTCGGTTGTGAGGTGGTTGTTTGAGAGAGGAGTTTGGTACTCCTAGTGTTGTAACAAATCCTCTTCGGTAGAGGTTCCCTCGGTGGAAGATAGTGGATTGGAAATCCTACACGGTGGTGTAGGCGGGGATGTAGAGCAAGGTGCTCGAACCTCGAAACATATCTTGGTGTTTGCTTTTTGATCCATTGTCTCTCTAACTCTCTCTCTTATACTTTGTGCAAGCATCATTTCATTCAAGCATCATTCTTTCATTGCATACATATCTTATACATTGCTTGTGTTGCCTTGCATCTTTTATATTGCAATTCATTCTTATATGCTTGGCTTGATTGTGTGTATTTCATATTGCTTGGATTGCTTGTGTGTGTGTGCCTAACTTATACTCATCCAACAAGAGCTTCACATAGCGCCTCAACCCATTTTAAAGGGGAATCAAGGGGAGTTAGTCCAGAGCCTCGCAAGGGGAATTCGGCTACACTTGTTGTATTGTATTAGTTTGTGCATAATTTGCATTAGCTTCCGCATTTAGCGCACTTAGTTTTGCATTTAGTTTTAGATTAGCACTAACACCTATTCACCCCCCCCCCCCCCCCCCTCTAGGTGTCTTTTCACCAAATCAAGCCACCATGCATGGCTAGGCACATCAATGAGGTTCAATTCACAAATGACATGACAACTATACTGCTTACTCTGGATTTTGTCTGGGACTTTATTCCAGTCAGGAAGTCTGGATTAGAGTGGCTTCCATAACTGCAGCGGAAATAGATATTGAACTGGATTAATATTCACTGTACATAATAAACTAATGTGAATATATATGCATTAATTATTTATTGTCACGAGCCTATCCGGGTTAGGATGGTCGAGTCAGAGTGACATTGTGTTCAGGGTTCATGCCTTTCCACTCTACGGGTCTAACAATCAACAATTTAATCTTACTTTTGGAAAATGACTAATTATGATTGCACCCAGTTGATGATAAAATCATGCTCAAAAATAGAATCATCACGTTCGGTTCAATTACAGACAATTTCTGTCATTTAGGCTTAGGGTTATCCTAATTTTACTGACAGGTGTAGTCTATCTTTCCCTACTAGATTACCTAACAATTTTATAATCTTTGGATAATATATAAAATTTTAAGTATTCTAGCACCACTGTCAATCTTAATGGATCGCAAAGGGGATCCCAAAATAAAAGTACAACAAAATATGTTACTAAATAGTCTACCTTTGGTAAATCTACTTAGTCATATTAAGTTTTACTAAAATGATCGTTTATCTTATCTGACATAAACCATAATGGAGATACTGTACTTTAAGGAATGCAATAATATTTATTTTCACCAATATACTTTACTGAAAAGCATAAACTTTAATTGAACACATTCAATGTTATTTACATTCACAACTTAAGCATGTATTAAAATTAATAGGATACTAATAGCAACTATCACAACCCTGCTCAATTAAATTCGAAACCCTGAACCAAGATAAATCCATTTTATGTCTAGGGCGGTCAACACGTAAAATAATTAAATCTTTGAAACAGTCTCCTAAATAAGTAAATGAATTCTTTAAATTAAATCCCTAATCTGTTTCTGCTTTAAATTACTCAACTAGTAAGTAATTATACACCTTTAAATTAAATCCTGAGATCAAAACAAAATGCAGGGAGCAAGGAGGACAATGATTACAAGGATGCATTAAACTATTCTATCATCTCAAACCACTTCTATCATCTTCACCCTCATTCCAATTCTCACTCTTAATTTGGAAGTATCCAGAGCTTGACAGTGAATAATGACCTGCAGCTAGAAGGATCTCCAAGGAAATAACAAACAAAATATTTTGAGGCCAGACCTGGGGGGACCCGTGCCCTGGAACCTGTGGGGCCGCGCGTACTCTAACCTTCTCATAATGTCCCCTAACCTTAATAAGAGAGTAGTATTAGATCTCATCAATTTTTATAATTTAGTGCACCTATTAGACATACCTAATATGTTGAGTAATATAAGTTGCATGTGTGTCATGATATAGGATGAAAAATAGGGTATGTATCGACTCAGGAAATCTCTTACATCATCAGCATATTGTAAACTATCTTGTTCTGAAAATCATCAGGTCCCAAACCTTCAACACACCATTATGAACAGTCAAATTAAGCATTCTAGTAAAAGAAACTGTTGTCAAACAAAAAAATAGAGAGGGGATCTCCTTGTCTAAGGTCTCTTTTGGAACAAATAGTTCTCCCAGGATTACCATTAACTAATATGTGTGATTTTCCACCTTTAAAACACAGCCTCATCCAATTCATCCATCTGTCTCCACAGTGTGTAGCTTTCAACACATCAATTAAAAATCCTAGTCCAGCATATCATATGCCTTGGCAAAGTCCAATTTCAATAGCATACCTCCCCTGACTCTTATCTCTAAACCTGTGTGAGAGATCAGTTTTTGTGCTGTTGCAATTCCATCCATTATATGTCTCCCTTTAATAAAACCTTACTGACTCTTATCTATCAGCATATCCAGTTTGGAATTCAATCTGACTGTTAATACTTTAGTAATAATTTTATACGCCACATTTAATAAGCTGATGGATCTGAAATTACTAACAAAAACAGCAACTTCAATCTTTGGTAGTAATACCACATAAGCATAGTTAAGCCTTCCACATCCAGACTCCCATTGTAAAATTCAGAAAACAATCACATCACCTTTGGGTACTTCCCAGAATTCTTGAAAAAACAGAGTAGGAGGCCCGGGCAAGGTGCTTTATCTCCTATCATTAAAAATATAGCATCTTTGATTTCTAATTCATTAAAGAGCACTTCTAATTCAGCAGCACCCCACTCTTCAAAAGGACATAGAGCTGCCAAATCTAATTGAACCCTATGGTTCACCTTCTGACCAAAAATTGCCTTGTAGAATTAGTAAAATGCTAATTCAATCTAATTTTGTTGTATCTGTTGGAGTTGTGGAGCCTGATTGCTGACCTTGACAGAGGACAGTTCTCAGAGAAGTACTACGTTAGAACAACTGCGATGTCCAGCTACAATGGAGTTAGGAGGGGTAGTCCATCCTCGGTGACTCGGAGGCGAGGCCTCGGGGAGAGTCTCCCAAGGACTGGACCACTTTGTTAACTCCCCGAGTAAAGGCATTCTACAGGGAAGTGTGGGTGAACTTGGAGTTTCAGATGGTGTCATGTTCAAGTGCTCAGAGGATCACTCGGAATCTCGGGAGGAGCACTCCAAGCGACAGAGCAGAGAAATATTCCTAATGCGCAGTGAATACTGTTCAGCCTGGAAGCTTAGAGATGCAGAAAACTCAAGCCACGTGTCAAGGACAGTTTAGAAATGTCATAATTTATAACCTTAGTTTTCTCTATAAAAGGAGATGCGTAGTAACTAGAGTTGATACGACGAAATAGTGAGAGCCATTGTAAAGAGTAGCTGTGAGGCTTTCTTCTTCTTCATGTAATCTCTCGATAATAGTGGATTTAGCGACTCCATGACTTTTTTCTATTTGGATTTTTTACGTAATTTTTGCCGTTCTGTGCGCATTATTTTGTGATAGATTTGTGATCTTGTGCATCGTTTCTAATCTGATATGTTCTTATTCATCGCCATTGTGAAAGCCCTTACCCCAACAACTGGTATAAGAGCATAGATTCGAGATGGCGGATGAAAAAATGATTAGAGTCGAAAGATTCAATGACGTGAATTTTGGATTTTGGAAAATGCAGATCAAAGACTACCTGTACCTAAAAGATCTATATCTTCCTCTTTGCGGAAAAACCCATATGCCAAAGGAGATGTCCGATGGAGAGTGAGGGATTCTAGATCGGAAAGCCCAAGGGGCGATTCAATTATCACTGTCATTGACGGTTGCCTTCAACATTTCAGAGAAAAGACGACCAAAAACTTGATGGCGGCGCTATCGAAGATGTATGAGAAACCATCAGTGTCAAATAAGGTATTTTTGATGAAGAAATTGCTCAACCTAAAGATGACTAACACTGAAAGCGTTGTTGAGCATCTCAACGAATTCAACACGCCAACAAGCCAGTTGAAATCGATTGAGATCAATTTTGAAGACGTAATCAGAGCGTTGGTTCTGTTGTCCAGTCTGTCGGAGGCCTGGGACAGTCTCGTGATGGCGGTGAGCAATTCTTATGGGATAGAAATCTTGAAGTTTGATGATGTGATGGGTGTAGCAAAGAGGCACGTAAGAAGTCTTCGGGGTCGCTTGAGACATCAGAGAGTACCCTGAGTGTCGATCGGAGAGGGAGTCTGGGAATAGAGATAAAAAAATAATGGGAGGTCGAAATCCAAATCAAGGAGAGATACATCCAAATCACGGGGTGCGGGATGTTGGCGGTGTAGTATGATGTGACATATTCAAAAGGATTGCAAACAGAAGAAGAAGATAAAGGCAAAGAGAAGGATTTCGCGTATATCACGAAGAGTGATGGATCCGCTGCATTGATTCTCTCCTTAGTTGAGTCCAATGAGTCATTGGTAATTGACTCTGAAGCCTCTTTCTATGCCACTTTCTAATAAGATATCATTCAAAACTATGTGAAAGGTGGACTTGAGAGATGATGAACCATGTGATATTATCGGAAAAGGCTATGTGGTGGTTAGCCTCTCTAATGACTCGACATTGAAGTTGAGGAACATCAGATATATACCAAAACTGAAGCGAAACTTGATCTCTGTCGGACAGCTTGCAGATGGAGAGATGAACACCAGCTTTGATGGTGATGTATGCAAGATCATCAAAGGTACCATGGTGATGGCTCACGGGAAGAAGGAAGGTACTCTCTACATGAGCTCGAGTTTTGGGGCGTCAATCTCAGTTGCTTCATCAGAAGCGGATGTCGGGGTGTGGCATAAAAGACTTAGGCATATAAGCGAGAAGGGAATGAAAGTGATACTCTCTAAGGATAAGCTGTCGAGGTTGAAGTATGTTGATCTAGACATCTGTGAAGACTAAGTCTACGGGAAGTAGAAGTGAGTCAATTTCTCAACAGTGAGAAAGACTCCAAGGGTAGAAATGTTAGAGTTAGTGCATACTGATGTCTGGGGTAAGGGTTCTGCTCCCTCCCTCGGAGGCTCATTATATTTTGTGACATTCATCGATGATTCTAGTGGGAAGGTCTGGGTGTGTTTCTTGAAACATAAATCGAATGTGTTCGAGGTGTTCAAGAAATGGCTGGCCCAATTCGAGAATGAATCAGGTCAAAAGCTTAAGTATCTGAAGTCCAACAAGGGGGTTGTATACTACGATGATATATTCGAAGAGTTCTGCACAAGTCGGGGAGTCCAAAAAGTGAAGATGGTTCTCGGAAACTCTCATCAAAATGAAGTGGCGGAGCTTATGAACAGGACTGTTCTGGAGCATGCCCAGATCATGTGAATACATGCTGATTTGCCCAAGCAGTTCAAGGCAGATACAGTCATGCAGTCAAGCTGTGTATCTGATCAATAGAGAACCCTCGGTGCCTCTGACCTATGGGATTTCTGAGGAGACATAGACCGGCAAAAAAAGTAAACTTGAATCACTTGCGTACATTTGGTTGTATACTTTATGTCCATATTGAGCTAAGTGTCAGGAGCAAGTTGCACCCAAAGTCTTGGAGGTGCATCTTCATTGAATACGGAATTGATGAGTACGACTATCAATTCTGGGTCCTGAGAGCCGCAAAATCCTTAGGCGCAAGGATGTAGTTTTTAACGAGCAGAAGATGTACAAAGACTTGCAGACGGAAAGAAGAACCTCGGAGGATGATCGCGGGGTGGCACCTCGGAGCACTCCCGAGCAACAGGGTGATGCAGACTTAGAGTTCATCGAACTTGAAGATGCTCCTGTGGACAAGGCTCAGAATATTCTCGAGGAGAATATAAAATCCCGAGTAGCACCTCCGACCCTCAAGCTAAGCTGAGGCGCTCAACTAGGCAGATGAAAGCTCCAAAAAGATATTCTTCTGCCTTACACTATCTGTTATTGACTGACAGTGGTGAACCCGAGTGTTATGAGGAGGCTTTACAGGTGAAAGCCAAGGCTGGGTGGGAGATTGCTATAGATGATGAGTAGCGTCTCTCATGGAGAACCAAATATGAGAATTGGTTGAACTGCGATTGCAAATTAAAATACCATGTAGCTTAAGGTTAATAGGTAATTGTTCATCAAAAGTGCATATTTTTTGTTATATTTTCATATTTATATTTTATAAAATATTACTATTTAATTATTTTATTGTTTAGTAATATGCAGGTCTCCATAATTAAAAAGAGAAAGGAAAAGAGCCAAAAGAATCCCAAAAGCCCAAAAGATTATGAAATTAAAGATAAATGGGAAAGATAAAGGAAACTTCTATTTTATCCTATCTAAATTTAGATTTTAAACTTAAATTAGTTTAAAATCTAGAGGAGAAAAAGGATAGAAAGAGATAAACCCTTATTTCTATTGAAGATAGAGGAGGATTTATATTCAAATTCAGGTTGCTTGAGGCACAAGTTAAAGATAAAGGGGAGAGAATTCAAATTTAGACCCGGATTTAGATTGGACACCTTTTAATATTTTGATCATAACTTTCTCTACAAAACATCAAATTCAATTATTCGAGATCTTCAGAAAGAATACTTAAAGGGCTACAAGTCTTATGTTAACACACTGTTTTAAATTCAGTCATTTGAAGAGTCATATTCGGCAATTAACATGCCAACTAGCTGTATACAAATTCAAAATTGAAATTCCGTATCCTATTTGGAGATAAAGGATAAAATCAACTTAAATTCAGAATTTAAACAATACTTAATCCCCAAGTCAAGAAGAAAAGAATATTTTCAGAATATTCTCAATTCAAATCCAAAGGATAAGGAAATAGCCTCCTCGTTTTGGTATGCAACTTTATCTAGAACTCTCTCTGGGTTCTATTATAAAAGTTCATGTAGAGGAATGAGAAATCTCAACTCAGAAAATCAAGCTTAGGATTTTCTTTAGATCTTTTTCTTTCCGAATTTTCATTATATTTTCTAGTTTTTTTTACTTTGAAGAAGAAGATTTGTAAAGAGAAGAAGGCTTTTATATTGGATCTGTGACAATTCAATAAGGTTCTTACTTTCTTTTCATATCTCTTATTTTCTTTTAATTTGTATTCTTTAATTCTATTTGCTTTATATCATGCATCCTTTAATCAGTATGCCTAGTTTAATCATAAATATGAGTAACTAATTTTCTTTGTAATTTCCTAATCTCTCTACCAACTAAGACTAGTTCTATAAGATGAATTGATAGAGTTCATACCTGTTTGAAACCTAGGGTTAAGTTAAGATTATTAAAGATTAGTGATGAATAAGTTAAACTAGTTTTAGAGTTATACTATTTAATGGTTATTCTCGGTTTATGCTTAGATACTTTGATAGTTTAATGTTAAGTCCAAAATGATTTTTCTGATGCTCTACTTAGAAACTTTGATAAACTAATGTTTAATTTTATCTAGTGTACTTTAATTAGAGTTTGCTTTCTATCTTACTTATCTTACTTGAATTTGAAGAAACACTTTAGGATTAATCTTTCTAAATTCAATATGATGTTTATTCTTCATAGACTAATACTTAGTTATGGTAGATGATTAATGGGCTACAATCTCTCTTTTTATTTAAATCAACTCCTTTATACCCATCATCTTTCTTTTAAAGTTTTACACAAAGATAACATGTCGAAAAGCTTTCATCGCATCTCTCCCTGCGGATCTACCCGTTTAGCTCTTACTACAATGAATTAATTGCGAGAAAACAAAGAAACTTTTTAACCTTGACCTTTTACTTTTTACTCTATGTAATATCCCTATTTAGTAATATTGTATTTTTATTTTCCTACAATATTTATTCTGCTTTACTAATTATTTTATTAAGATTATCAATTAACTTAATTTATTACTTCTTTTGTGATTATTATTATATTAAATATGCAAATTATTTTAAGATGGTAAATAGTAATTTGGCCTTATATGTATATTTAGCATTATTAGGTATTATTATTTTAATTACTAGCTAGTAGTTTTCCCATTACCATTATTACTATTATTATTCTTATAGTTGTTGTTATTATTGTTGTTATTATTCTTATTGTTATTATTAATCATGCTAATCATGTTGTTAATATTATTATTATTATCCTTGTTGTTGTTCTTATTTTTGTTATTATTATTACTTTGTATTATTATTATTATCATTATCATCATCATCATCATCTTTATTATTTCCTATTCATTTTCATGTTTCCCTTACCCATTAGCCCATGATCCCATTATCATTAGATCCAAACCCTATTACTCATTGAGAACTCTATATCTATACCTATAACCATTTATCTAAATTCGAAACCCAGTTACTCATTATCTCCCCCTCTATATAATCATCTCCTAATCTATACCCTAACCCTAAATAAACCCTAAAACATCTTCATTCTCTCCTTCGATCTGCAGCAGTCCTTGTCGCCGCCCCTCTCATCCTTTGACCGTGAGTCCAGCCTCCCATCAGAGCTCGTGCACGGCTTGGCCGCAACCCCCTGCAGCACCCCAACCAAGCTTCCCACGCACAGCATACAACCAAGCCCGAGATCCCCTTGGATTGCCCTGTGCAAACTCAGAGCCGCACACAAGAAACTAAACACCACCCAACAATCTATTCTTCTTCATCTCCTCCTCTCTTTATTATTCTTCTTCTTTTTCTTCACATAAGATCCACGCACACCCGAGCACCAAGCCCCTCTTTATCATGGCCCCAACAACCACAAGTCCGAACCCCACTTTCACCTCTTCGTGGATCATCGTTGATCATAGTCGGCGAGTGCGAACACACTCGCGCCCTTCATGGCGAGATCCTCTATCCATCGACATCCTCTGCAGCCTCTGCCGCCTCCGCCAGAGCCTCCATCGGCGCTCCGCAAGTCACCCCAATGTAAGTGCATTAATATGTGTAATTGTTATGTGCAGGAGTATGTGGGTAAATATATATGCATATGCATGCATGTGTTTTAATTACATAGTGTTTGGGTGTGTTTACAAGAGTGTGTGTGTGAGTTGAGGGGGGGTGTGTGTGTGTGTATTTACATATATATTAAGAGTAATCATATACATACATACACGCACGCACGCACGCACGCACGCACGCACACACACACACACACACACACACACATATATATATATAAATATATATATGTATATGTATATATATGTATGTATATGTATGTATATATGTATATGTATGTATGTATGTATGCGTATACCCGTATATGTGTATGTATACAAGATTACAATGTATTATGTTTGTGTATACTCGTATGTGTATGTATGTGGTTGTACCCGTGAGTGTATGCACGTCTGGCGTGCTTGTATGGGTAAATGTGTGAGTGTATTAGGTGTGTGCTTTGATTCCCCTTCCTCTCTTTGTGTTTGGTGGCGTGTTATAGCGTTTCGGACTCGCTCGGATGATTCGAACTTGGTAATAAGAGATTCAGATTTGTATCCATTATGGACCCATGCACAGGTAATTCAAAGACCGATTCATAAGATGATCCGTAGATCAGTACCGATTCGTGTAGTGAAGACCAGACAGCGATTTGATTCCGAAACCACGTTATTTCATGTGAGTGTTTGTTCTCATGTCTTATCCTATTTACTGTTACCAGTAGATGTTCATGTACCTATTCATATTATTTTCATGTGACTGTCTAAGATATTTTACTAGTATTATCACTTGTATCACTTCATGAGACATTAGTGATTGTTCACCTTATTTGTGTAGTTGATATGAGCTTGTATCAGTATCATTTCATATGTTGGTAAATCGTCGTTGTTGGCTTAGGTCTAGTATTGATATACTGTAGACCGGACTTGACCTTGTAACTGACCTAGCGGTGATAAATCTTAGAATATAAACATATTGATCTTGAAGTTGATTAATTCTTGATTGAGGTTAGAGATTCATATTTTTTTATGTGAAGTAATTGTTGGACAAATTATTTGGTGATTATTCCGACCAGAACTCATTGGGATATTGAGGACGTGTTTGATATGATGTTGCTTCATTGACAGACTATTTTACTGATACTTAGATTTGTGTATACCGTAGTTAGAATGGGAGTTAACCTGAACTTAGTATTCTTTTTGGTGGATTCACGATTGATATTTAGATGATCTAGATTTCATATTCATCGAGGATGTGGCACTCAGATTTTGGATTGTTGAAACAAGGAATATCAGATTTACCATGATGATATTGATTGAATACTGATGATCTTATCGATGTTGGATACTAGATAAAGAGATGATTGAGATGTTATGTTGATCGATGACGTTATACTCTTTAGTTATGATCTTAATTAAAGTTGGATAAGTCTGATTTTGAGGATATTCCATTATTTATTTGTGAACTCGGTATTCGTTATTGATCTCGAGAATACATTCAGTGTTTCATGATTGGTTCTTGACTACAGTTATTCGTTTATAGAGGTTGAGTTATTATGAATGTGATTTCATTGATATCCGTGTTAATATATATATACACACAGAAATATGTATATCAGCCGTTAGCTGAGAGTCTCTCTCAGCCTGCGATGACGTGGCATAATATTTGCCACACCAATAAGTTGCGGCTCGCTTATTGAAATAAGTTAAATTACTAAATGCCCCTCAGTAAAAGGAACTTGTCCCGCTATTGTTTATTATTATTTTTTTCCCCATTTCTTTTACCGCTCGTTGTCATATTGTCAGATTTAGGGTTTCCTTTTCTTGCCATAAAGTTGTTTCTGAAAATAGCGATTTTCGGATCAGTTTTTTCTCCTTTTTTATTTAATGTCGACGTCAGAGCAGTCCACTTCCCTTGCCAATTCTGGTCGCAGTCGTAAGCGATCTCTATCTCCCGATCTAAATATGGATCATGTATCATCTGGTTCAACTTTCTCTCAGAATATTGAAAGTATTGAAGTGTTTAGATCTTCGCATGCTGATCAAGAGGTTTTTATTTTATCAATTTTTTCCGCAATTTCTTAAATGTAGAAGATTTTTTTATAGCGTATATGGAATTGCGACCTAGATTTAATTTTACAGAACAATATAATCACTTGTTCTAAAGTCTTTTTTCACAAAGAATTTCACAGTTTTGTTAAATGCGATCTCAGTCGCACTTATTTAATTTAATACATTAAAATTTATGAACTGTGACCACTAATTTAATACACCAAATTTTACTAACTGCGACCACGATCACAGTTTATATTAAAAACATTTTTTCGGTTGTCAAAACTAGCTTTATAACTGTGACATTAGTCGCAGTCTTATTTTTTATAGTTCTGACACGTGTCCATGTCGATTATATCTATCTTATACACTAAGAACTGTGACTTAAGGTCACAGTATATACTAATGAGAGAGTTGCACAGTTATTATTCACGTTTTTAAAAAAACTTGAACATACAGAAAACTGTGACTACGGTCGCAGTCTATTATTTAGAAGTTACAGATTTCTTTACATCTGCGACCTTAGCCGCAGTTTTAGTTATTACAGTTCAGACGTGTGATATTCAATTATTTGTTTTTATTTAGTTCAGTAATTTGTTTTGTAGGATCTAAATTCACATGGAGAAATGTCTGGAAGCTCAAATCTGTTTTTAGGGAAACAGTTTTTCACGGATGATGAAGCATGCAACTTTTACAATTCTTATGCAAGGAACAGAGGTTTTGACGTGAGAAGAAAAGGAATAGATAAGTCACGGAGGCCTCCTCATGAAATTATTTGCAGAAAATTTTGTCGCAATAAGAAGGGTGTGAAGAAGTTGTGTGACAAAAAATAAGATAGGTGATCGGTCGCTAATGTTGCATATTTAATATCATATTTCCATACTTATTCTGGAATAAAACTTTGCATTGTCTTAATTAATTGCTTAATTTATTTGCAGGCCCATTCTTAAGGAGATGAAGAGAAATGAGCCCAAAGCCCACCAAAATTCTGAATTAAATCAGAGTTAATTCGCACTCAGTAAATCAGGGCAAAATCAAGAGGTTGAAAACCGGTTGAGAAGAATCCTCTCAGAATCGATCGGTTAAAGCCAAGAATCCAAGGCCATTTCGTCACACTCCGGGACTCAAACTGAAAATCCAACAAAGGATAAAGTCAGAAGGAAACACCAGAACGACCCACCAACAGGGTGTGGCCATCTGGCCACACCCTGGCCGCGGAAACGCGGCAAAAGCCGCGTTTCCGCTGCAAGGTTGGGGAGTTAGGGGGAGCGTTTGCTCCCCCGATCTCCCCGGGATCCTACACACTGGGTTTTTTGCCTATAAAAGGCCAATCTTTGTGCTGAAAAAGGGACGACCATGCAGAGATAGGATTTAGCCTAGTTTTCATTTCTTATAGTTTAGGTTTTTCTTTTCTTGTAATTGTAATTTGAATGTAAGCTTAGGTAAGAAGAAGATTCATGTAAGTAAGAGAGAGAGAGGCTTATGTTGAGAGTGACACCAATGTACCCTCCTCCTTTCTTCCATTGTTTCTGCAAGTAATAAAGGACTTGATGATATAATGTGAACTGGGATTGAGCTCGATCCTATGGTCTATGCGTTGAACGCCTCCAAGCAAGGTAGAACATGCAAGGTTTCCAGGTAAGTCATCACTCAAATTAGGTAAGTATTTCTTCAACCTTCTTTCTTTCTTTTCTTTTATTTCTTTAGTATAGATCGCCACCTCTTCCAAATCATTCTTTTTCGACTCATTTGTACATAATCGCTTTCATCGTTTTCTGATTTTCTCCACCTTCTCCATCTATTGTTTTCTTTCTTTAACATAACTTTCTTTTCTTATTTTCTTAACTTAAAACAAAGAAGAGCTTTCGCTTTTGTTTTCATAAAGATTTCAATAAAGACTTTGAACGCTTCCATCGCAAACCCTCTTTGTGGATCACGACCCGCATAGCCACTTGCTATAGCGGTAAGAATTGAGCACTTGCACATCTTCATTCTAAATCTGAAATTCTTTATTTTGTGTGCAGGTTTAGCCTCAATCAAAATTTTGGCGCCGTTGCCGGGGAGGGTAACGTTTTTATTGAAATCTGATTTTTTTTGAAAATTTTTTAGAACTAAACGAATTTTCTTCTCTGTTGCAGGTTAAGGGCAAGCAAAACAGGAAATTAAAGTTGCAGTAACATATAAGTGGCCTTGGGCCTCTGCTCTAGAAAGCAGAGATCAAGTGCCCTCTGCTTTGCCGCGTTTTCGCGGCCAAAGCCACGGATCCGCGACAAAAAGGAGTGGACTACTAACGTTCTTTTTGCAGGGCTGCTTGCTTTACAAATTGTAGTTTTCTGCAACTTTACTTTTTCTTATATACCATCACATAAGCCTGCTAATAATCAACAGTAAAACATTTGTTGAAAAGATAAAAAATTGATTAGACGTTTGCATTTTAGGCACGTGTCTTTTCAATTCATTTATTTTTACTGTTGAAGAGTGCTGGAGCAAGGTACGTATGCATTGCATTTAGCATAGGACTCACTTCTTGGTTGATTTATATCGCTTTGAGTGAATCTTATTTATCTTGTACACTTGTACAAATTGATTTTAAGGGCACCACCCATTAACAAGATAAGGTGGGGATTTAATCACCCTTCCTTAGCCCTAAAATCAGATTCCAAGCACTCATTAACCCAAGCCTAACTAAAAATGAGTAGACGTTGGCCCTAGGGACATCTCGGACTCAATTAGGAGATTATCCTAAGGGGGAAAGGTGTTGGAATTTGACTCCTGCCAAATCAGTGTCTAGAAAAGGGATTGAGGGCCGAAAGCCCGAAGGTTGGTGGTTATTTAATTAAGGAACGTCTTTGACGGAAAACCTCCCACCAACCTTACCCTGACCTGGCTGATTAGCTTGTGGTCAAAGTCTGCATTAAACCTCCCGTAGACAGTCTAATTAGTTAGGAGTCGTCTAGGTCATAGGTCTACCCTAACCTAGTTAGAATTTTTTCCTTTTATTTGTTTTCTTCTGTGCTTGTTTTTTCTTTCTTTTTGTTTGTATTCCATTGTGTGATATGGCTTATAATAATAATTTTTTCAACTTCAATAATAATCCATATTACACGCTGAGTTCATTTTCAGATATTACTAACCCGGCATATCATGACTTTAACCAACTTAGTGTGCTGGATTGGTCTTATCTGAATCAATATAACCCATGCCCCCAATCTAATAACTATAATTTCCATAATGATTTCAACTCTTCACCGAGTCAGTGGAGATTCACCTCCCCCAAGCATAATTTTCAACCAACTTGTCCTCCTTCTCCACCTAGTCCACAATATTTTCAAGATTCATACTCAGTTCCACCAGTCTAAAATAGGAAACTATCAATTTTGGAAATGAGTATGCGTGAGTCCAAACACAAATCCCAAAATCTGATGGACTCACAATTTCACCACCAATTACAAGACAATACTTCATCTTTTCATCAAAACAATGAGCCTATCAACTATGAAAAGATGCTTGAAGCCATGACTAAGGCTCAAAACACTCGTAATCGTGACATAGATATGATGGTCGAATCTCTATGTTCCCACCGTTCTGATGTCACTTACCATTCTGTTAGAGCCGAAGAGTCATGTTGTTTTGAAATCAAGATTCTATTTCAGAACAACCATTTGAACTTGCCCAAACTCCAAATTTTGAAAAAGATATTGACAGTTTGGCAAGTTATTCCTTTCCTGAAATAGAACTTGAGAATGAATATGATCTTGAACCCCAACTTAGTGATTCAATTCTTCTTCCTGATTCAATAATGACTCCGGTATCTTCACCTGACTTCAATCTTTTCCCGGAGTCAACATTGGATCCTGTACCAATTCATCATGAAATTGAATCACCCATTTTTGATGATCATATTGAACTTGACCAATTTTACACTTTTGAAAATCCTATTGATAAATTGGCAAGTTCTCATTTTTTTGATATTGAACTCAATGAGATATGTGACCTAGATTTTCAAATCTGTGATCCAGTTTCTGAATCAATCTTGACTCCTGTTTTGTTACCAAACTTGAGTAATATGTTAGAGTCAGTTTTGATTCCCCCACCTATCATTCTTGAACTTGAATCACCAATATTAAGTCACATTCCATTGTTGGAAAATCAATGTGGACTTGAGTATCAACTTCTTGACTTGGACCCACTTCTTGAACCAATCTCGACTCCTGAACCTTTAATTGATTTAAGTCACTTTCCTGAGTCAGTATTAGTTCATGTACTTCCTGAGTCCAAGTCAATCATTCTATCTTTTCATACTCCATTCTGGGACGAGGTGGTTGACAAATTTAACTCCGAAATTAGTTATGGAATTTGAAAATTAGATGGGGTTAAATTTTTAATAAAAATTCTTCATAGATTTATCTTTTTAATGGGTTAAATTAGTGAAATTTCTGGTGGGTTCCTCTGAACCCAACGAAAAGTTGATTGGGCCACATTTCGTGGACCAATCAGACCACCACCGGAACCACCACCTTAAGGTAACATTTTCCTTCCCTTTCGTCTTTTTCATGCATCTATGCATTAATTCATACATTGAGGACAATGCATAAGATAGGTGTGGGGGAGGGTCTAACATAATTTTTCTTTTTATTATTAAAAAAATTAACATTTTCTTTACTTTTAAAAACTTTTTGAAAATAGAAACAATATTTTGACATATTTTTTGTAAGAAACTAAGTTAATTTTAAGGAATAGGAAAATCCAAATTAGGATTTCTTATACTTGGTCAAAATAAGATTATTTGTTTGATTTTTAGGGTAAGGAAGATAATTTGTCAAAGTAATTTAGTCTTGATCTTTACCTTAATGAAATATGCACACTTCATACACTTACACACTTAGGGTTCAAAAACAAAGATTTTTATGCCTTATAAAAATAAAAAAAAGATAAACAAATCTAATTATTGACTAGCTAGATGCTTTGGCCTAAGCAAGCCTTAGTATTTATGCGAAAGATGATTAGATAAGTTTGAAAAAAAAAAAATTTCTCTGATTAAGCTGGGTATTTGTGCCTAATAAAGCATAAGTATTCACGCCTAAAAGTGGTCCATATAATAAAATCCTTAGTTTTGTGTCCTTATTTGCTCGAGTCCTTAAGTCCTTGGGGTGTTTTCTCACCCGGTGCCCTAAGACCGTTTGGTTTGAGAGTCATCGATTAAAGGCTCGTTACATGGGCAGATTAGAAAGCCTAATAGAACTACAGAATAATACCACCTAAAAAGAAAAAAAAAACATATATATATAAATAAATAAGGCATAAGATTTAGAGTTAATGAACCCTTAGTCAAAATTTTCACGATCACAAGGTGCATATGACTTAGGGTAAAGTAATAGACTAGATGAGAAGTACAATTTGACTCCTTACTTTGATTGATAACAAATTTTTGAATAGAGACTAAGTTTAGGAATGAAAAATTAAGTTTTCCTATAACTTATAGATTGCTTAAATCTTACAATTATGTTTCAAATATTTTTCTCTTTCAAAATGCTTTTCGAAAATACTAACTCTTTATTTCCCTTTCGAAAATACTAACTCTTTACAATTATAAGCAGTCGATACAACTTCCGAGTTCATGACTGTGACTTTTATCGTAGTATAAATTCTAAACTCATTATTTGTTGCTAATATCACTGCGACCTAAGTAACATGCACTCTGTTACAGTTATAAAATGGACATAATAAAATCTCAATGGATTGTATAACAAATGAATAAAAATGTATACAAATTACATTAATAAAACCAATAGACCTGCCTTACAAATAGGATACATTTATAATAAAAAAATGATGTATATGAATGAATTAACAATATTGTAGTAAAAAATTAAGTAAATTTTCAATCTTCAAATATCATCCTTCTTATAAATTATGTTTCTTCATCCCAACTTTTCTCTTTGTCTTCGAGCAACATGTATGCAAGCTCGCGTCTTAGTCTCTGTACAGTAGCCGCTATTACAGTATCAACTGTTGTTGAAGAACTAAATGCTCTATGGTCGCAAGTTATAAAAAATATATATTTAACTTTTTTTAAAAAAACCAAGAATATTGAAAATTTTAAAAAATTCAAAAATTTTCATAAAAAAATAGTTCATCTGGCATGTACGGAAACAAATTGCTGAGCAACAAATCCTAATGACGAACAAGTATGGGAAAGATTTTGTCTCTAATTTTCATCTTTGGTACACCTCCCGTGATATAAGCACATGTGAGAAACGATGGAGACTGATGAATGAAAATATCATTTAGAAGAAGAAGACAGTTGGTTGTTAAAGATGTACAGATTGCGTGGACACTGGGTTAATACATATCTCAAGGATATTTTCTATGCTAGAATGACAACCAGTCAGAGATCTGAGAGTATTAATTCCTTCTTTGATGGTTTTGTGAATGCAAACACGAAACTAGTTAAATTTGTCCACCAATATGATAAAGCTGTCGCTGCCCATCGTAGTTCTGAATCTCAACAAGACTTTTGGGGTCTGAATTTTGTGCCCAATTGTACATCGAATCCATATGAGATACAGGTTTCAGAGTTGCATACCCGAAAATTTTTCAGTTGTTCCAAAAGGAATGGGCAGTTATGATGACACTCTTTTTAGAAGAGTTGAAACACGATAGACTCGGAGCAAAATATTTGGTTGATGAATTTTTAGAATCAAAAGACACCTGGGAAAAGATCAGTCATGAGAATTCTGATGAACTTGATGTGTCTTGTAGTTGCTCATTATTTGAAACAGAGGGTATCCTTTGTAGACATGTTCAGTGTATTTTGCGGCGCAATCACGTTACACATATACTAGAATCCTATATATCTATATATTACAGAGATAGAGGTTGGATGCGCGTTACAAAAATGTTGCAATTGAAAATGGTATTATGCCTTTTCCCATTCAAGGCACTCAAGAGACGGCTAGACTGTGGACATTTCGTTCCAAATTTAATGCAATTCTTGAAATGGTGGCCGATTCTAATATCCATCTTTCAAAGTTGGATGCTATTTTGGATAGATTAGCTGAAGAAACCAGTAATGAATACAAAATCACGTCAGGACATTATCAATCATCACAGTCTAAAACAAATATTGGTTCCATTGGATCCATCGTTATTCTGCAGGATGGTAAAGAATTGAATGTACGCGATCCAATTGGTCCTGTACTAACCAAGGGGAAGCCTAGAGGTCCATCCAGGCTTAAGCCTGGTTTTGAAGATTCTCTATCACAGAAGGAAGTGAAGTATCGAAAGTGTAGAAACTGTCAACAGCTGGGCCATTAGAGGACTGGTTGTCCATTATTAGTATGAAATTTAACCTGTTATATAATCTAATTAAAAGTTTGATGTTTCAAATTCTTACTTTTCCTTTTTAATTGCAGAGAAAGTAGTTTCATGTTGCGTCTACCTGGAATGAATAAAGTTTTCATTTTTACATCTTCAGTCATCATCTGCGACCACGGTCGCATTGTTAAAGAAAGAGGCATTTCAAGTACTGCGACCTGGGTCGCAGTTAATAACTTTTTTTAATCCTTTTCAAGTGCTTCCTATATACTGTTCTTTTGTAAGCAGTTATACTTTAAAATTTCACTGCGACAATGTTGGCCTATATAGTTTACTTTTCAATTCATTGAATATAGACTGTGATCAGGGTCGCAGATCATATTTGACTATATTTGAGAGCGACTGTGGTCGCAAATATAAGAAGTATAAGAAGTGTATTTTCATATCTGCGACCGAAGTCGCAGTTTTTCATTTCACTTGAAAATTTTTGTTGCTTTTCAAGTGTCCGCCGTCTCTTGTTATTATATTGTGTTTTACTTCACTGAACATAGACTGCGACTATGATCGCAATTCATATTTGACTATTTGACATCGACTTTCTCACAGTCTACAGCAGTTGCAGAAAGAGTAGTGTATGTTCATAACATCGACTTTCTCGCAGTCTACAACAGTTACAGAAAGAGCAGTGTATTTTCATAACAGCGACCAAAGTCGCAGTTTAAATTTCACAGGAAGGTTGGATTGTTTAATTCTCAAGTTTGAATGAAATATTACATTAAGTTCTTTAATTATGTTACCAGTTTAATATGCTGAGATATGGTTATAATTAAATTGTATATTGTGAAAATTGGACCATTTCAATTTACACTGCGATCTTGATCGCAGTTTGGAATATACTTAATTTAGCCATTTATTTATCTCAGTCGCTGATATTATTTTTTTATTGATTGTGACATTAGTCGCAGTGTATCCTATTTTATTTAATTTTAACATTTTTTTGACTTAGAGATTGGATCACATTGTTGACATATAAGTTCGATATAGCCCATTATAATTTGCTCCCGCGTCCATGTTCCAACAAGCATAAGAATTAATTTAGTAAAATAGTGCCACCAGTAATACTAAAATTATAAAAAAATTATAATTAACAAAATTAACATTACAAAAAGACCTAAATTTCCTAAACCAAAATACATATTTAAAAGTACTAATCTAGTCGTTCTCGTCATCACCATCATAATCAGATTCGTCATCCATATTATGACAGTGTTCATCTTCCGTATCGCTTTCCTCCTTTTCATCCTCATTACTGCCACTCTCCGGTTCGCTTTCTTCATCTTCACATCAATATTTTGTATCATCCATGAACTCCCAGAATGGGTCGTCTGTACCAAGCTCGTCCTCTGACCCGTAGTGAGGGAACGATTCAGAACTATACATCCAATCGTCATTAGATGATTGGCTTCTTTCTGGTGAAGATGGTGGAGAAGACATTCCTGAATCTTTTTCTGAAAATTAAAAGAGACGAATTTTCAGAAATGTAATTTAGTCTGTTTGTTATCCTATAATGGACACCCTTTATATATAAATAATTTAGGAATTCCAAAAGGTTTATGCTCTCAAACGACGTGAACATGGCGTAAATTAATTATCCGCCTTTTTTCAAAAAGTGTATACTTTCCAGGTGACTGTTCAGTTTTCGAAAACAGGTAAAAAGTTAATATATTTTTACATGCAGTTACTTTTTACTTTGAATACGACAAGACTATTATTATTTTAGTTTCTTACGGTAGAAAAAGACAGGGAGGATCGTGCTTACTTTTCGTTAAATTAATTATTTTAATAAAATTTAAAACATATATCGTTATATGTATAAAAACTTTGGGCAATGCGACCATGGTCGTAGTGTGATCTGAAATATGATTCATTAACTGCAACCGCAATCGCTGTCTCAATTACATTAATAGAATGCTAATAAATAGATAAATTTTTTTATAGATGAAATTATGCATAATGCGACTATTGTCGCATTATAAGCAGTCGATACAACTTTCCAGTTCATGACAGCGACTTTTATCGCAGTACAAATTCTGAATTCATTATTTGTTGCAAATATCACGGTGACCTAAGTAACATGCACTTTGTTACAGCTATAGAATAGACATAAGGAAATCTCAGTGGATTGTATAACAAATAAATAAAAATATATACAAATTACATTAATAAAGCCAACAGATCTGCGTTACAAATAGGATACATTTATAATAAAAATGATGTATATGAATGAATTAACAATATTATAATTAAAAAAATTAAGTAAAATTTTAATCTTCAAATACCATCCTTCTTATAAATTATGTTTCTTCATCCCAACTTTTCTCTTTGTCTTCGAGTAACATGTATGCAAGCTCGCTTCTTAGACTCTGTACAGTGGCCGCCGTCATAGTATCAACTATTGTTGGAGAACCAAATGCTCCATGGTCGCAAGTTAAAAAAAATATTTAACTTTTTTTTTAAAAACCAAGAATATTGAAAATTTTAAAAAATTCAAAAAAATTCGTAAACAAGCTGTTCATCTGGCATGTACGGAAACATATTGCCGAGCAATAAATCTCAATGACGAACAAGTATGGGAAAGATTTTGTCTCTGATTTCTATCGTTGGTACACCTCCTGTGATATAAGCAGATGCGAGGAAAGATGGAGACTAATATATGAAAAATATCATTTAGAAGAAGAAAAAGACAGTTGGTTGTTAAAGATGTACAGATTGCGTGGACATTGGGTTAATGCATATCTCAAGGATATTTTCTGTGTTAGAATGACAACCAGTCAGAGGTCTGAGAGTATTAATTCCTTCTTTGATGGTTTTGTGAATGCAAACACGGAATTAGTTGAATCTGTCCACAAATACGATAAAGCTGTCGCTGCCCGTCGTAGTTCTGAATCTCAACAAGACTTTCGGGGTCTGAATTCTGTGCCCAATTGTATATCGAATCCATATGAGATACAGGTTTCAAAGTTGTATACCCTGAAGATTTTTCAGTTGTTTCAAAAGGAATGGGCAGTTGTGATGACGACCGCGATCGCTGTCTCAATTACATTAATAGAATGCTAATAAATAGATAAATTTTTTATAGACGAAATTATGCATAATGCGACCATTGTCGCGTTATAAGCAGTCGATACAACTTCCGAGTTCATGACTGTGACTTTTATCGCAGTACAAATTCTGAACTCATTATTTGTTGCTAATATCACTACGACCTAAGTAACATGCACTCTGTTACAGTTATAAAATGGACATAATAAAATCTCAGTGGATTGTATAACAAATGAATAAAAATGTATACAAATTACATTAATAAAGCCAACAGACCTGCCTTACAAATAGAATACATTTATAATAAACAAATGATGTATATGAATGAATTAACAATATTGTAATAAAAAATTAAGTAAATTTTCAATCTTCAAATACCATCCTTTTTATAAATTCTGTTTCTTCATCCCAATTTTTCTCTTTGTCTTTAAGTAACATGTATGCAAGCTCGCTTCTTAGTCTCTGTACAGTGGTCGCCATCACAGTATCAACTGTTATTGGAGAACCAAATGCTCCATGGTCGCAAGTTATAAAAAAAATATTTAACTTTTTTTTAAAAACCAAGAATATTGAAAGTTTTAAAAAATTCGAAAAATTTTTCGTAAAAAAACAGTTCATCTGGCATGTACGGAAACATATTATCGAGCAACAACTCCTGATGACGAACAAGTATGTGAAAGATTTTCTCCCTGATTTTCATCATTAGTATACCTCCCATGATATAAGCACATGCGAGGAACAATGGAGACTGATGAATGAAAATTTTCATTTAGAAGAAGAAGACAGTTGGTTGTTAAAGATGTACAAATTGCGTGGACACTGGGTTAATGCATATCTCAAGGATATTTTCTGTGCTGGAATGACAACCAGTCTGAGAGTATTAATTTCTTCTTTGATGGTTTTGTGAATGCAAATGCGAAACTAGTTGAATTTTTTCACCAATATAATAAAGCTGTCGCTGTCCGTCGTAGTTTTGAATCTCAACAAGACTTTCGGGGTTTGAATTATGTGCCAATTATACATCGAATTCATATGAGATGTAGGTTTTAAAGTTGTATAC
Organism: Agave tequilana; assembly: GCA_038442645.1. Lineage (NCBI taxonomy): Eukaryota > Viridiplantae > Streptophyta > Magnoliopsida > Asparagales > Asparagaceae > Agave > Agave tequilana. The sequence continues at coordinate 122,905 of JAVJIF010002889.1, forward strand.
TCCGAAGATTTTTCAGTTGTTCCAAAAGGAATGGGCAGTTATGATGACACTCTTTTCAGAAGAGTTAGAACACGATGAACCCGGACCAAAATATTTGGTTGGTGAATTTTTAGAATCAAAAGACACCTAGGAAAAGGTCAGTTATAAGAATTCTGATGAACTTGATGTGTCTTGTAGTTGCTCATTATTCAAAACAGAGGGTATCCTTTGTAGACATGTTTTGTGCATCTTGTGCCGCAATCACGTTACACATATACCAGAATCCTATATATTACAGAGAAGGAGGTTGGATGCGCGTTACAAAAATGTTGCAATTAAAATTGGCATTAGGCCTTTTCCCATTCAAGGCACTCGAGGGACGGTTAGACTGTGGATATTTCGTTCCAAATTAATGCAATTCTTGAAATAGTGGTCGATTCTGATATCCATCTTTCAAAGTTGGATGTTATTTTGGATAGATTTGTTGAAGAAACCAGTAACGAATATAAAACTACATCAGGATATTATCAATTATCACAGTCTAAAATTAATATTTGTTCCATTGGATCCGTCGTTGTTCTGCGGGATGGTGAAGAATTGAATATACGCGATCCCATTGGTCTTGTACTAACCAAGGGGAGGCCTAGAGGCGCATCCAGTCTTAAGTCTGATTTAGAAGATTCTCTATCACAGAAGGAAGTGAAGCATCGAAAGTGTGAAACCTGTCAACAACTGGGCCATTACAAGACTGGTTGTCCATTATTGGTATGAAATTTAACCTGTTATATAATCTAATTAAAAGTTTGATGTTTCAAATTCTTACGTTTCCTTTTTAATTGCAGAGGAAGTAGTTTCTGTTATGTCTATCGGGAATGAATAAAGTTTTCATTTTTACATCTTCAGTCATCATCTGCGACCACGGTCGCATTGTTAAAGAAAGAGGCATTTCAAATACTGTGACCTGGGTCGCAGTGTAATAACTTTTCTTGATCATTTTCAAGTGCTTCCGATGTACTATTCTTTTATAAGCAGTTGTACTTTAAAATTTCACTGCGACAATGTTGGCCTATATATTTTACATTTTAGTTCATTGAACATAGACTGCGATCAGGGTCGCAGATCATATTTGACTATATTTGAGGGCGACTTTGGTCGCAAATATAAGAAGTGTATTTTCATATCTGCGACCAGAGTCGCAGTTTTTCATTTCACTTGAAAATTTTTGTTGCTTTTAAAGTGTCCCCCGTCTCTTATCATTATGTTGTGTTTTAGTTCACTGAACATAGACTGTGACCATAGTCGCAATTCATATTTGACTATATGACATCGACTTTCTCGCAGTCTACAGTAGTTACAGAAAGAGCAGTGTATTTTCATAACAGCGATCAGAGTTGTAGTTTGAATTTCATGGGAAGGTTGGATTGTTTAATACTCAAGTTTTAATGAAATATTACGTTAAGTTCTTTAATTATGTTACCAGTTTAATATGCTGAGATATGGCTATAATTAAATTATATATTATGAAAATTGGACCCTTTCAATTTTACACTGCGACCTTGGTCGCAGTTTGTAATATTTTCTTAATTTAGCCATTTATTTATCTCAGTCGGTGATATTATTTTTTATTGACTGTGACATTAATCGAAGTGTATCCCATTTTATTTAATTTTAACATTTTTGTAACTTAGAGATTGGATCACATTGTTGACATGTAAGTTCGACATAGCCCATTATAATTTGTCCCCTTATCCATGTTCCAATAACCATTAGAATTAAATTAGTAAAACAGTGCCACCAGTAAAACTAAAATTATAAAAAAAAATTATAATCAACAAATTAACATTACAAAAAAGACTTAAATTTCCTAAACCAAAATACATATTAAAAGTACTAATCTAGTCGTCCTCGTCATCACCATCATAATCAGATTCGTCATCCATGTTATGACAGTGTTCGTCTTCCGTATCACTTTCCTCCTTTTCATCCTCATTACTGCCACACTCCGGTTCGCTTTCTTCCTCTTCACAGCGATATTTCGTACATCCATGAACTCTCAGAACGGGTCGTCTGTATCAAGCTCATCCTCTGACATGTAGCGAGAGAACGATTCGAAACTATATATCGAATCATTATTAGATGATTGGCTTCTTTCTGGTGAAGATGGTGGAGAAGACATTCTTGAATCTTTTTCCAAAAATTGAAAGAGACAAATTTTCAGAAATGTAATTTAGTCTACTTATTATCATATAATGGACACCCTTTATATATAAATAATTCAGGAATTCCAAAAGGTTTTTATGCTCTCAAACGACGTGAACATGGCGTAAATTAATTATCTGCCTTTTTCAAAAAGTGTATACTTTCCAGGTGACTGTTCAGTTTTTTAAAACAGGTAAAAAGTTAATATATTTTTATATGCAGTTACTTTTTACTTTGAATACAGCAAGACTATTATTATTTTAGTTTCTTACGGTAGAAAAAGATAGGGAGGGTCGTGTTTACTTTTAGTTAAATTAATTATTTTAATAAAATTTAAAATATATATCGTTATGTGTATAAAAACTTTGGGCAATGCGACCATAGTCGCAGTGCGATCTGAAATATGATTCATTAACTGCGACCGCGATCGCTGTCTCAATTACATTAATAGAATGCTAATAAATAGATACATTTTTATAGACGAAATTATGCATAATGCGACCATTATCGCATTATAAGTAGTCGATACAACTTTCCAGTTCATAACTGCGACTTTTATCGCAGTACAAATTCTGAACTCATTATTTGTTTCTAATATCACTGCGGCCTAAGTAACATGAACTCTGTTATAGTATAATATGGACATAAGGAAATCTCAGTGAATTGTATAACAAATGAATAAAAATATATACAAATTACATTAAAAAAGCCAACAGACCTGCTTCTTAGTCTCTGTACAGTGGTCGTCGTCACTTTATCAACTATTTTTGGAGAACCAAATGCTCCATGGTCGCAAGTTATAAAAAAATATTTAACTTTTTTTAAAAAACCAAGAATATTGAAAATTTTAAAAAATTCAAAAAATTTCGTAAAAAAAGTTCATCGGACACTTTTAAAAAATGTTTGTGTTCTTTAATCGCGGTCTTAGACACTTTTTAAACCAGCATTTCTTTCATCATTAGAAATGTTAGCCATTCGAAAAAAATCTGAAATATAAAAATTAACTGAGATCTTAGACAAATCTTATAGTTATATCGCAAATGAATGAAACATTTACTAGAATAGCTATCAAGGAACTACAACCGTGGTCGCAGTCATAAATATTAAATCAGACAAGTAAATCTGTACTGCGATCATAGTCACAGTACAAATCAATGAAATAAATATAACTACAACCATGGTCGCAGTTTATTTATAACGAGTTGTCAAGGAAATGCGATCATAGTCGCGCACCATTGTACTTTACTCAAATGAACGCGACAATGGTCGCACTCCATTTAAATGTATAAAATTATAATCAACAGTTTATGGTAGCTAACTACTAAAAACTTACGATATCTGCGTCAACATCATTTAGATCAATTTTAGCCAGAGCTCTACTAATGTTTTGGAGGTCCCATCTTACTGCCCGTAGGGTTTTGTCTTTCAAACTAAATCTCGGCTCAAAAATAGTAGCCCATTCACAGAGGCAATACTACAAAATATATTATTACATTAGTTTACATAAATATTGACAATATATAAGGAAATTTCAACAATGTTTGCCAACTATGATATTCATACTTACAATAATTTGCACGGAGCATCCTTGCAGCTCATATGTGTTGTGCCTGAAGATGTCTATTGACTCAATCAGGAATTGCCAAACAACTTTAGCTCAGCATATTGTCTTCATCAGCTACATATTGACAATTTATTCCATAATATACCACGGCACCATGCATTTACTGTGAGAAAAGAATAGAATGACCGACATATATAGGATGATTATTGTTGTAAAGTCTTTGTCTGTCTCTTATAATTTCATTTGAAGTCACTTGCTACTCAAGTTGTTCATCCTTGGTCACATCTAATTCAGTCATCCTTCTTTTCTTGACAAGAAGATCATCCAAAACTTCTTCAATGGATACTTTAGTGATCTTCGTTATATTAGGGAAATAATATTTAATAAACCCCCTATCCTTCATTGAACATATCTTATTCATAATAAAATCCGCCCCATTGATAGGTAGACCAAAAGTAAGGGCAACATCCTCCACAGTTAACTCAATTTGTTTGCCCCCAATTCTAAAGGTCCTTGTATCCCTATCATACCGGTCTACAATTTTTAGCACACTGATATTTGATTTTAGACCTTTTTCAGCACCAAACTCCTTATTGTAGAAGGCTATGAAGATTTGGCCAAACGGGGTCTCCTTCATCGCATCTACAAAATCAGCCTGAATGTACTTTTTAAATTTTTTAATGAATTCGCACATAGGCTTTAGGCTCGATCTCATAGGACGAACCTTCAGTTCTTGTTTACCTATAGAAGCAGAAACATTAAAAATATTAGTATAAAATACCTAGTCACAATACGTTTATTTAAAAGTTTAAAAGCAAAAAAAAACTGCGACCTTGGTCGCAATAGCCGTTAATAAACTATAATACACTGCGACCAAGGTCGCACTGCAATTTTATAATTATCCAATATAAATTATCATGAAGGGGGCTTTGTATCATCATACTGCGACCAAGGTCGCAATATTCAATCAGGCTAACTTAGTTAACATACTGTGACCATACCCTAGAAAGGAGAAAACGAATGGCAACACAACGACTTCAGTTGCGGAGTTTAATTAAAAAATTCCTTAGCAAAAAACGGCCGTGACTAATTTTTAAACCAAATAATTTGTAAAAGTCTGCGACCAAGGTCACATAAACATAAGTCGCTAATTCAGATAACTGCGACCCAAGTCGACATAAAAGGAAATGAATCAAAAAAACTTTTGACCTCAGTCGCTGTGTTAAAAAATTTAAAAATTAAAAATCTCTAAAATAAAACACTTTTTATTTTAAACTTTAAACTTGATCTAAAGTTTCAGTGTAAAAAAAAAAGTTTTAAACCGCATAAATATACTTATTTTTGATAATTACCTTTTTAAATCATAAAAAGAGAATCTTTCTCTCTTATTTGCGACCATGGTCGCAAGTTATAAAAAAAATATTTAACCTTTTTTTAAAAAAACCAAGAATATTGAAAACTTTAAAAATTTCAAAAAATTTTCGTAAAAAAATAGTTCATCAGACACTTTTAATTTAAGTTAAGTTAAAATAGGAATATTTATGACAAAAGCAAAAAAGGGATACAAAATTGAAAAAAATATAACTATTAAAATATACAAACCCAAAAAAAAAATATTCTGGTGTCCCCCATTACCTTTTTCCGCGGATAATTTCTTTGGCGCCATCTTTAGCAGATAATTTTTTAAAAAAACTAATTTTTGAACGAAATGATCAAAAAATTTGGGAAACATTAGCACTAAATTTTTCTAATAGATTAACTGATAATTTCAGATCTGAAAATTTTTTTGAAAGGAAAGGTTTTACATACAATAAAAATTTGTGAGGGAGGGTATTTTCATCAAAGCGATTCTTCAAGTGACTGATACTAACTCGGGCGGAAATTTTTTAGTTTTTGTCCGGCAAAATTTATGTGAGATTCGTGGCTACTATGTTGCCACGTCCTGCCGGCTGAGAAACTCTCTCAGCTGTCAGCTGAGGTACAGTAACCCCATATATATATATATTCAAAGTTTGATAACAGTTATTATTGAATCTCAGTTATTGGTGACTTAGAGAATCAGAGTTGATTAATAGGATGAAAGAACTAATTTTGATTTAATGGACTTATGATTTACGGCATCGGATACAGACTTAGTAGTTGATGTTCGTGATGACTATTGAGATTCAGATTTGATGATCATGATGACTATTAAGATTATGAGTGGAAGGTATTGTGACCAGTTCTAGATGAGACTGCCTATTGAGTAGTATCCGGGCTTGTTATTGTATTCATGTTATTGAAAGTTACTGGAAAAATATTGTTAGACCATAACATATGCATCGTTCTATTATTCTACCGCTTACACGGTACTATTGTCTACATTGTTATCGTTACTTCATTGATATTGTTATTATCATCATATTTTCTCAGTAATCGAAATAACATGGATATTGATTGTTATAAAATAATAATGTAAATTGACAACTTACAATGGGATTGAAAAATTGACGGAGGAGACAGCATCTGTATTTTGGGTGGACCTAGGATACAGATTACGCAGTCGAGATACAGTTCCACTGCAGGTTCCGGGGGATGACTGACATCCCGTATTGTTTATATTATTATTATTATTGTTATTGACTATCTAGCGGTAGGACCTGATTCAGCGCCAGGTGATTGGGCCGTGGTTCCAGATATGTACAGAACTCACCTAAAGTATGGACAATGTCTCTTCTATTGAATATAAATAATTTAAGACTCTGATTGATACATGTAGTAGGGGATTGGGAAAATTGATTTAGGAGACAGCGTCTGTATTTTGGCTGGACCTAAGATACAGGTTGCGCAGCCGAGATACGGTTCCACTGTAGGGTTCCGGGGGATAATGATGTCCTGTATTGTTTATATTGTTATTATTATTGTTATTGACTGTCTAGCGGTAGGACCTGGTTCAGTGCCAGGTGTTTGGATCGTGGTTCCGGGTATGTACGGAACCCATTTAAAGCATGGACAATATCTTTTCTATTGATTTCAATAATTTAGGACTCTGATTGACACGTGTAGTAGGCGTAGTATGAGATGTGTCTATTACAGGTGCCAATTGATGTTCGCTGACATAATAAATAATAAGGAACCATTTATAGTGTATTGTAACTAACCGTAATCACCTGACTGTACATATATAAACTATGATATACGTATGATTGTACACATGACCGGATTGTATACCAAACTAGTGACATATGCTAGGTTACACCTTGACATCAGTTGTTTATTTACAGTTGTGATAGTTGCCTTTTTATCTTCATACATGTTGTTATTTAGATATCCTTCAGTTGTCTGTTTATCACGTTATTTAGTTATCTTTGGTCTGCGGTTTATCTTGTTATTATTCTGCACACATTGTTTGTATGCACGAGCACTTCTCTTTACATATACACTCACTGGGTCGCTATCTGACGACTCTAGATTTACATGTCCAGATATTGGATGCTTTCTTATATTATTCAGGTATTCGATGAGACCGTACGCTTTCTCACAGTTAAAGACAATGGATCATTTTTGCATTTCAAATTGAAATTTTCATAAATTCCTTTGTTTCATTAGGTGATATCCTTCAAACTGAAAGGCAGTCCTTCCAAAAGTGGTAGAAGATTTTGCAACCTTGTTTGAATGAATGCAGGAACATAGCTTGGCCACTGTACAAGTTTTTGTCATTGTTCATTGTATTATTGAGAAGTTATGCTCAAACATTGATTGTTATATGCCCCACATGACGCGGACGGGGAAGCGAGGAAAATGATCGACACGGGCTAGATCTCATTTTAGCGCTGATGAACCCTAAAGAGGTCTCCAGGTAGGGGTAACTACTCGAATCCACAAGTAAGAATGACCCAAATCCATGAGCCAAAAGAAACAAAAGAAACAACTTGAATCCACTGTAGTCTGTCTAAAAATTGCTGAAGACTAAGCCTCAGACGCAGGTCTCATGTTAAACGTGAGGGTCGCGTTTCAATCCAAATATGGACCTCGCGTCCTTTGTCAAATGTGAAGGTCGCGTTCCAACCTCATCGCGGACCTCAACTCAGACGCGAACCTCAGCCTGTCCAGTGTCCAAGTGCAAACATGAACCTCGCATCCAACTACAAACGCAGATCTCAACCAGAGCCGCATTCTAACCTCAAACGCGGACTTCATCAACAACATGACACGAGGATCGCGTTCTGTGCCAAACGCGATAGTCGTGCGGGTCTTCAATACGTAGACCTAAGGATCGCGTTTCAACATCAAAACGCAAGCCTGTGTAGCTTCACATTTCAACTTCAATGCAAGCCTATGACTCCGCGTTCTAATACAGACGCGAGCATGTGAGTTCTGCGTCTTAACATCAGAGCGAGGTCCTCGTCCAGCGCTAAACCCACATTTCGGCTGTAACTGATAGCTACGAACTTGATCAGTTGTACCCCATTTTCTCTCTACATAATGGGGAATAACTTCCCACTATGAAGAGATTTAAAGGGTTGGTTACACACCTCTCATTATGGAGAGATTTAAGGGGTTGGTTACACCCCAAAATTATCTATAAATAGCTATGAATAGCTAGGGAAAGAAAGGGGGAGTTTTGGAGGAAGAACTCAAGAAACCATAGGCCAGGGGAGGAGAATCCCTAAAAAGGCACACTTGATGCTTAATACTTGAAGCTGGATAACTACAAAAGGCCGAAACTTGAGCATAAGATTGTTGAAAGAGAATAAATACTCATTATAAACTTGCAGAGTTCAAGTTTTATAATCTTTTTGAGATTTTAGCCACTGGTTAAGGTTTTTATACTTTACCAGTGTGCTTCCAATGAGAGCAAGAAAACCCGAAGATCAAGCTTCCGTTCGGCTCGTCAATGGAGAACAAGAATCACTCTCCACCACTACATCAAGAACCCAGCCTTAAACAAAGGGGAGATCCAACTATTCTTCTCTCTTTGGTAATCGGATTATTGATTTGTTGTAATTTTCTTTATAACCAAATAAAGATATTACACGCTTTCAATTTTTCTGAGGAATATTCACAAGCAAATATGAGAGAAAACACTCAAAGTTTGTTGATAAAAGTCAGATACAAATACAAGAGATTCAAGGGCTTTTTATAGGCTCAGAATAAGTCATATTCTATCTATGAAGCTAGATTCAAAATAAAGAAAACAGTTTAAAAAATAAGGAAATAAAAAAAAACTAAACCAAATCTTAAACTGGTTCTGATATGCTAAAATAGGCTAGGGGTTGTCGACAGGTAAAGGATGTTTTCGATAGTCAAGCGAAAAAACTAACAAACCTGATTTTCTGTAAAAACATGGACAGGCCAGAAAGGTGTTGTTGACAGGTCAAGTTAGACTGACAAACTCCTGCCTTTCTGCAAAACCCTGCTGACAGACCAGAAGTACTATCGACAGGTTAAGTTATTTCAGCCTGCTGGTTGTCTTGTTCCTAAATCTCCTACATTAGTCCCTCCCATTTCAAAAGAACTCGTCATCGAGTTATTATCTAGATACAGCTACTTGGATGGGTGATAATCATAGAAATCTGCCATATAAAATGTCTTTGACATAGTCATATTGCTTGAAAGATCTACAATATAGGTATTATCATTGATCTTCTTCACGATTTTGAACAGACCATACTTCTTTGGCTTCAACTTGTACGTTTCAGCATGATTTTTTTTCATTTCTTAAGTACACCGTCACACTGTCTCATTCTTCGAAGACCTTTCTCTCCTTTTGTCAGTGGGGCTTTTTACCTTGCATTGGATTTCTCCAATCTTTTTTGAACCTCCTTTTGAACATCTACTACTTGATCGGTCATGGCACTAGCTGCATTACTAAGCTTCTCACCAATGGATAATTTGGCTAGGTTTAGAAGATGATGAGGTACCTTTTGATAGATAATAGAAAAGGGTGACATACCCGTTGGTTGTGCTGTTGTAAGCAAACTCCGTTTGAGGCGAAACTTGATTCTACGCTCTTGGCCTGTCTCCACATGTGCACCTTAATAAGTTGCCTAGGGTGCGATTAATAACTTCTGTTTGGCCATCGGTTGCGGGGATGTTGTGCTACTGTACTTTAAAGATGTGTCAAACTTTCTCCGTAGAGTAGTCTAAAATGTTGCCAAGAACTTGTTGTCTCGATCTGAAACAATAGGACTCGGCACGCCATGCAGTCTCACTATCTCTTGAAAAAATAATTTGGCTACATGTGGTGCATCAGATGTCTTCCGGTAAAGAATGAAGTGTGTTATCTTGGAGAAACGATCAACTACCACTAACATAGAATCCGCTCCCTTTTGTGTGTGAGGAAGTCCCAACACGAAATCTATGCTCGAGTCTTCCCAAATATCCTTCAAGACGGGCAAAGGTGTATAAAAGCCTGTATTTTGGGTCTGGCCTTTAACAGCTTGACAAACTGAGCAGCACTTCACAACTGTAGTCACATCCTTTTCTAGTTTGGGCTAATAGTATCTTTCTTTAAGACTTGCCATCGTCTTGCCTCTCCTAAAATGTCCTGCAAGTTCACCTCCATGTAGATCTCTAATAACCTTCTTCTTCAGCTAAGTCCTTGGCACACAAAATTGACTTCTCTTGAGAAGAAATTCGTTGAAGATATGGAAATCTTGCGCGGTCTATCAGGACGATCCCAAATTTCAGCAAAGTCTTTATCCTCTTCTATAGTTCCTTCAAGCATTCGAACCAATGATTCCGCTTTGTAATGAGACCAATAACGAACTCTTCGACTGAAAACATCAGGAACTTTATTATCTACTCCAGATTTGTGATGAATCACAAAATTAAATTGCTCAAAGTAGGATGCCCACCTTGTATGCATCTTGTTGATGTGCCTTTGATTCTTGAAGTGTTGGAGTGATTGATGGTTCGAAAATAGCAAAAAATCACTAGTTATAAGATAACTTTTCATGTCTTCAATGAACGGTACATTGCATATAGCTCTTGCTTATGTGTAGACCATTTTTTCCATGCCTTATTTAGCTTTTCACAAAGAAAGGCAATGGGTCTCTTTTCTTGTGAGAGTACTGCTCCAATAACCACTCCGCAAGCATCACATTCTACCTCGAACACTTTCTCAAAATTTGAAAAAGTTAAGATGGGGGCGTTAGTGAGCTTCTCCTTGATGAGTGCAAAAGCTCTCTCGGCTTCGTCAGTCCGGAAAAAAAAAGAACATTCTTCTTCAAACAGTTTGTCATAGGAGTTGCCAAGATATTGAAATTGCGGATGAATCGCCAGTAAAAGTGGCTAAACTATAGAAGCTCCTTACTATAGTAGCACTCTTTGGTATGGACCAATCTCAGATGGCCCTCACTTTCTTCTCATTTACATGAATCACTTTCAAACTGATGACGAATCTCAAGAATATCATGCATGTAGTCATAAAGTTGCACTTCTTCAGGTTGATGTACAACTCATTTGCTTGGAGAACCATGAAACACTCCCCATAGATGCTGTAGATGCTCAGCCTCGCTAAAACTAAAAATAAGGATGTCTTCAAAGTAGAAAACCACAAACTTGCCCAAGAAAGGCTTAAGCAGTTGGTTCATTACCCTCATGAAAGTAATTGGTGCATTGATAGTCCAAAAGACATGATCATCCACTCGTACAGTCCTTTTGGAGTCTTAAACGTCGTCTTTCATTCATCTCCCAGTCTAAAGTGAATCTGGTGGTAGCCGCTCCTCAAATTAATCTTAGAAAATATGCAAGACCCTTTTAATCGATCCAACATATCATCAAGACGAGATATCAGAAATCGATATCGGATAGTGATCTTATTGATGGCTCGGCTGTCCACACATATGCGCCAACTTCCATCCTTCTATGGCGTCAAAAGGGCTGATACCGCATATAGACTCATGTTCTCTCTCATGTACCCCTTCTGAATCAGCTCTCCAATCTTGTCCCTTAGAACTTAAGTAAAAGACTACCACATGCCGTGCATTTTGCGCCTACTTAATGGATAGGTAAAAAATATTAAAAATACATGATTTTTTATTTTTAGTTACTTAAAATATTTAGATCAATTTCAACAGAATGGATCTTGCATTCAGATGTCATAGGGTTCTATCTGAGTGGGAAGGATTCGGCCCTCGAATCCTTCTGGAATGACACAAGTCTCTCTCTCTCTCTCTCTCTCTCTCTCTCTCTCTCTCTCTCTCTCTCTCTCTCTATATATATATATATATATAATATATATATATATATATATATATAATATATATATATATATATATATATATATAATTCATTAAATACTATGAACTTTCAGTAATTTTAAAAAGAAAATCATGAACTTTAGAAAATGTAAAACACTACTGCAAATTTTACTTGAAATTTTCAAAAAAATACCTGTCAGCTCTCGTTGAAGAAAATAATCATGTGTATATTACGTGACAATTTAATAACTAAAATACCTTTTGTTTTCTCTCTATCTCCACTATATATTTTTATGTTTAAAATGTGGATAATAAAAAGAAGATAAACTTCTCCTTAACATACACCCCAAAAAAATCTCCCTTCCCCACACCCCCTCTGCTTCTTCCCCACCCCTTCCCCACTCCCCCAGCCCCCCTCCCGCCTAGCCTTTCCCCCCTCTGTATGTGTTGTGTGTGTGGGGTGTGTGTGGGGTGTATTGGAGGACGGCTAAAATTATTTTTATCAATCTTCTATTAATGACCATCTGTAATTTATTGTAACTCTTAAAATTTGTGGTAGTGTTTTGTATTTCAAAACAATCGAAAGTTTATAATATTTTAGTAAATTTTACCCATTTTTTAAGCTTAACAAATTGAGAGTAACTGAGGCACAAATCTTGTTTTGCTCTCGGGGCCAACCAAGTAAGGTTTAATCCAAAATCTACCCAAATCGGACATGAAAATACAAGATTTTTATAGCTTCGAAAACCCCGCGGTTTAATTTATTTTTTCTCAAAACCCACTCAGCCCAAACCGAGTTAACATATTATTCGTGCTCAAACCCACTTAAAACTCGTAATACATATATATATCCTTCTTTTTTTAAACTACTTATCTAAGTAACTGACAATTTATATTGATGCACTTTACAACATATCTATGATATTGTCCTCGGTGACAATAATAAATTTTAGTGATTATTAAAATATCTCTAATTTAGTTGTATACTATTAATCAAAATAATGATAATATTTTCCATAGACTTTGGAGGTAAATGTCAACTTTTCGCACTCTCTAAAATCATTATGTTTTGAAGTTAAAAAGTTCAAACTGTTATCTTTAGCTTTGTTGGTCAATACACGTAAAATCACATATTATTCACTATAGTATGAATTTAGCGAATTTCATATGCATGCATGTTTTTTTTTTCAATGATTCGGTATAATACTTATATTATACACATTGTCATTTATACATATGAATAATACTTGTCATATATAACTTATAGTTAGATGAAATAGAGAGATCAAATTCTCTTGCAACTTACTAAGATTTATTTACAAATAAACATCGAGTTACTTTTAGTTATAGTAAAATTCAAAAATCACTATTTTCATCATGAATTTCTATTTCTAATGAGATTGTTGATTTTTATTTGGTGATATTTTCTAAGATGTAGTTATAATATAATCGAATCTTACTTAATTTCTTTAATATATCTACCAAATATTTAGTCCGTACATTCAATTGATTTATGAATAATACTCGAACATATATGCATCCGAATATTTTACATTCACGTTTTTTGTTGCCGAATTTTTATTTGTTTTATAAAATGTTCAAACTGTATTGCACATGTACGTATTTCATACCATATTTTTACTGTATACCAAATGACTATCAGACATCTTTAGTCCATTAGTGTTGAAACGAAATCATCCAACCTCCCACTTTCAGAAAAGCAAAAAAAATTGTTCCAATATTTGAATTAGAGGGCAAAAAATTGTTCCAAAATTGTTCCAAAAAAAGTCGATGTTGCTATCTGATACAAAAGTCAAAATTATTGTTCCATTTCAGGCTTTTGTAGAAGGCTCTTTAGAAAAAGAAGGGCCCGTTAATAAGGCCAAGCCCAAAATTGTTTCTAATGTCCAGATCCATTTAGCAACCTCCTTAAGGTTAGCCCCCCTCAGAGACTTTATTTGCTTGCTGCAGTGTTGAGTGGGGAATTAATTTCTATTTCTGGGAGAAAAAATCCTACCCTAATCCACTAGGAAAGATCCTAGTTCCTGACTCAAATCCACAGCATAAGGCATGTAAATTTGAGGTCTGATAATATTAGAAAGAGAAAAAGGGTACCAAATGGCACCTAGGGAATTTTCTCAGGTGGTGCCCAGGTTATACAATTTTAACTCCAGGTCTGAGGCTGAGGAAGAAGATTGAAATCTTTGAGTTTTTTTGGAGAAAGAACCCCTCATGTTAAAAATTATGAGACAACATTTATGTCTCTCTCTATCTCCCCCCCCCCCCCCCCCCCCCCCCCCCCCCCCCAATTGGTGCCTACTATAAACGTCACTGCCCCTCTCTCTCGCTTACGAGGTCCCCTTCCATTGTGACCCCCAACCTCCTGCGCTGTTGATACATATATCTCTCTCTTTACTTCAACAGAACCCAACGACCGCCTATTATAAATATCATTGCCCTCTCTCCCCCCTCACAGCCTTCCCTTCTATTACGACCTCCAACCCCCCGTGCTCTTATTACGTATCTCTTCATATTGTTGGCCCGAAGGTCCATCACTCTAGTTTTGATGATGACCAACTAATGTTGTTATAGTACTAATGATCTTGTGTTTAATTGTGACAGATTTATGATTAAGATCTTAGTAGGTGCATAACTTCAATAAAGGATTTGAAGTCAAGTTTTGGAGCTAGCACGGTTTGATCCAAGAGCCATTAGATCGTGTTTGGATCAAGTCAAGAAGATGTGAAGGCTTCAAGTGAAGACTTCAAGAAGATGAAGACTTGAATCTAGGTTTGTTTTATAAGATTTTGTTTTTAGTTAAAATGTAAAGGATAGAATAGTTGGTGAATTGCTCAAGTACATATATACACACACACTCTTGATAGTTTTGTTTTTTACAAAAGATTTTCTATTTTAGAAAATACATATTTGATTTTTGATTTTCAAGTTTACATGTTTTATCCAAAACCATGTTTAGTGCATAATGTCAAAAACATAGATATTTCACCATGTTTGTGTAATGGATCATATCCATACACCATATGCTTTCAAAGTTATTTAAATATCTTGTTTTTGTATTTGGTGAAGTTTTGGAAAAACAAGTTTTGAAAAATCATGTTTGGAAAAATACTGTTTTTCATTTGAACCAATTTTTTCATATTACAAAAATAGTCCAAATCATTTGTAACATGCCTTGATTTTGTGCAAGCATGTTTGTTTATCAAAGTATATTGGTAAAACTATTTTTGTAGATTTTCTATGATTTTATGGGATTTTATTTAAGCCAAAAAGATCAAGTTTTTAATCCCTTAATATTGTTTCCTGGCTTCAGCCGGTCGACCGGGACGGTCGACCGCAGCTTGAAGTCGGCCGACCGTCATGGTCGACCGACGTGCACAGACGTGCACGCCAGTTCTGGCAGGAGGGCCGGTCGACCGACCCGGTCGACCGTCCAGAGAGCTCTGCTCTCTGGAAAGGCCCCGGTCGACCGACCGGTCGACCGGACAGAGAGACTTGCTCTCTGTATCGTGGCCTCGGTCGACCGACCGGTCGATCGATGGCACAACGGTCTGAAATATGACCGTTGGCCGGTCGACCGACAGTTCTGTCAGGCCTCCAACTGCTATTTTTCTAGCCCTATAAATTAGGGCATTTGGGGGCTGTTTTGATCAAGATTTTTGGAGAGTTTTTGTGCTAGTTTTTCCTATTCTTTTAAGAGGTTTTTCTCCACAAAATTGAGAGCAAATATTTCCTATCAAAAGGGGAGTTTTATCAAGAGTGTTTAAAAGGAGATTTCTTGAGTTTTCCTCCACCATTCTCATCCTTGTTTTTCTCACAAACACTTGAGCAACCCATTGACATATTCATTCTATAGGAGTGTTATTGTGAGAGGATTTTAGGCGATCAAGAGTTGTGATCACCAAAGTTCATCTTTGTACTTTGAGGAGGCGGACGTGTGTGTTCACTTTGTTTCGGGTCCTAGTGGGGACTCGGTGTTTCGAGTTCGGGTGCGAACTTGTTGTTTGAGGTGCGGCCTCGGCGAGCATGTGGGCATGCGGTGTGTACGGGCTAGAGAGTCCGAGAGTTGTAGGTGTTGCGGCACCGAGTGATCCGGTGGGATCGATTATAGTGGAAATCCTTCGTGTGTCGAAGGCGGGGATGTAGAGCAAGTGTTCTCGAACCTCGAAACAAATCCCTTGTGTTTGCGATTGCTTACTCTCTCTCTCTCTCTCTTTGTCTCTTATTTATATCTTGCATGCTATTACTTGTCTTATCTTTACATGCTTGATATATTGTGTGCTTTACTGATATATGCTTGGGGATTGTTTGCTAACACTTGTATTTAACCAAGAGAGCCAACGCGGCACCTCAACCCTTATCTAGGGGAATCTAGAGGAGTTAGTCCAGAGCCCTTCACGGGGAATTCGGCTACACTCTTGTGTTATACGTGGTATTTAGTTTAAATAGTTTGTTTAGGTCATAATAGTTTTTACTTCCGCATTATTTGGCATTTAGTGACCATTAGATTAGCCATCACCTATTCACCCCCTCTAGGTGATCCCACAATTGGTATCAGAGTCAAGTGCTCTGAATTTGGGTCTCACAACCTAGAGTTAAAGATCCTTAATTTTAGGCTAATCACAATATTTGTACACACACCATGGACTTCATGTCACCACCCACCTTTGACATTCTTAACATCCAAATTTGGAAGGTTAAGATGTGTTTGTACCTCAAGGCCCTAGGCATTCATGGTTACCTTGCCATCTCTAATAATGCATATTGTTTAAATGGTAAGAATTTTGAGGCTAATGCAAAGGCCATTAATGCTTTAAAGTCTACCCTAAATGTTGATTATTTATCTAGGGTTTCTAATGTTGATTCGGCTTTTGTAGCTTGGAACATCATCACCTTCCTTGACGAAAAGGATCTATATTATGCCGGGAGCGATTCGGATGTTGGAAGTGACGTCTCCAACAAGTGCTATATGGTTCAGGGGATAAACCCCTTGAGGTAACTACCGAATCCGAGGTAGATGAAAATGACATGTCATAAGATGAGCTTGCTTATTTTTGTCAACAATTACTTGAAAAATATGACATGCTAAGAAAAGATAATAAAAATTTGAAAAAGAATTTTGATAGCATGCTAAAGGAAAAAGATTCATTTAGAACTAAGGTTGCATGCATTGAAAAAGAAAATGAATTTTTGAAAAATGAGAATGTTTCCTTACTTTCCAAATTAAATGATCTTTGTGAAGGAAACACTTGTTTGAAAAATGAAATTATTTTGGTAGAAAAACAAAAGGAAGTCGTTTTTCAAGAAAATAATATTTTAAAAAGAAAAATGATTGAAAAAGAACAAGAAAATGTTTTTCAAAAGAAAAAGAAAATTGTTTCACAATCTCACCATGCTTTACATGCCACCATTGATAATAGTGAGATTAATGTTTTGAAAAATAAAATTAATTGTTTGAGCTCAACTTTGAGCAAATGTGCATTTAATCATTCTAGGTTGGAGTCTATGTTTTCAAAGAAACAAACTCCACATGTTCATGCACATCATCATCATGCATATGCTTATGTTACACGTCACGACCATACACACACACATAAGCATTTTAAGGTGTACAAGTGTACACATTGTGGCCGCAAAGGCCATTTAGTAAAATTTTATTTTGATAAGCTAAATGCTTTAAATTTTGCTAATAAAAATGTTTGGGTGCCTTACAAAGCTAACCCCCAAGGACCCAAAAGAAAATGGGTACCAAAACCCCCGCCTTGTGTTTTTGATGTAGGTGAGGGCTCTCACATGACGTGAGAGGGATGGTGCCTTGATGGTGGATGCACATAGACGTGATGGACACATATATAGATGCATCGCTATCAAGGAGGTTTGGTGGGTCAACCACCATGTTTGGAGTTTTGGAACATAGTTCCTTAGTTGGTAACTATTTCTAAACTCTTAGTTTATTTACATGCTTTTTCATATGTCATATTTTTAGCATGTTCATGTTTTAGGTTTTGTGCTTCATGTGGTAAACTAGTTTAAATGTAGTTTTTATCAAAATTTGTATTTATACATGTATAAATAGTGAGAACAAATTGATTCATATATGTTTGCACTTCATGCTCATTTGTACCCACTATATGCACATATATAGGCTAGTTTTGATGATTCTTTCATTTATACCTGTTTTGCCAATTTTCATGTTTTACTTCATGTATATGTAATTTTTATTCAAATCTAATAAATATACATGAATACCTGTGAGTCTCTTGCCTTCATGCAAATACCTTTAATAGACTCTTTTATGTTTGGGATATGTATGCATATTGTTAGATTTAGATAAATCATACATATACCTAGAAGTTTGTTTTGTTTTAATAAAAAAAAATTGAATTTACATTTTCTTTTTGAGCCTTAATGACTATTTTCATGAAAATGCTATATACATGATTCTTATACACTCATACTTTATTTGTTTTGTCATGACTTTAATTCATGAACACTTTTATTAGCCTTATCGTTTTTGAGTGTCAACTCTTGTGTATTTGGTATGATTCATGAAATACATATGATTTGGTTTCATGTTTTTGAAGGATCTTTAACTAGTTTTTCAAAAATTAATTTAACTAGTTATTTATTCTTCAATATTTATGAGATATACATATGATCCTATTATTGTTTCAATTGGTATCATTGGATCGTTTCAATTGGTATCAATTTGACTCTATTTTTGTATATACTCATATTTTGTTTTCTTATATATGTATGTATCAATTTCATTTGGTATACTCATTTTTTATACATATATATGAGTTAATTGTGCTTGAGTTAAAATTGTTTTACATGTATAAAGCACAAAATTGTTTATGATAAGAAAATAAAAATTTTAAGAAAAATTCTCAAGATTTGTTTTATTGAGAAAATTCAAAATTTTGTTTTATAAGAAAAATAAAAATTTTGAGTTGTATTGCCTATATGCAAGGAGAGCTTAACATCTCTTCTACATATAGATTCATGTTGAGTGTATTGTATATTGAGGAGCTTGACAACTCTTCTTTATATGGTACACGTGTGTAGGGGGAGCTTCACATCTCCTCTTATGCATTACATATTATACGTTATGTGAATTAGGACTTGTCATCCCTCTTTCATGTAATGTATATATGTAGGGAAGTTACTTTACCGTCTTCCTCTTCATGAATGTATATCGCATATAACCTTTTATTGACTTATTTGTTTACACCCCTTATTGGTCTCTTTGTTTATGACAAAAAGGGGGAGAAAAATTTTGATGATTTTGTTTTTACTTTAACCCCTTTGTTGATGATTGACAAAAAGGGGGAGAAGTATTTGATATACATGCATGTTTTCCTTGCTTAAGGGGGAGTAGTATTTGTGTTTATGCATATATGTTTTGTTTTGCAAATAGGAGAAAAAGATTTTGTGATTTTGTTTTATGCTTGATTAGCATGTTTATCTCCTTCATTTGCATACATGTTTATGAGCATACATTGCATATTTTTTGTTTGTGTGTTATGCATGAGTTAAGGGGGAGCTTCTTTGAAGCTTTACTTTAATTCATGCATATATAACTTCATGAGTTTTGTCATCATCAAAAAGGGGGAGATTGTTGGCCCGAAGGCCCATCACTCTAGTTTTGATGATGATCAACTCATGTAGTTATAGTATTAATGATCTTGTGTTTAATTAGTGACAGATTTATGATCAAGATCTTAGTAGGTGCATAGCTTCAACAAAGGATTTGAAGTCAAGTTTTGGAGCTAGCACGGTTTGATCCAAGAGTCATTGGATCGTGTTTGGACCAAGTCAAGAAGATGTGAAGGCTTCAAGTGAAGACTTCAAGAAGATGAAGACTTGAGTCTAGGTTTGTTTTATAAGATTTTGTTTTTAGTTAAAATGTAAAGGATAGAATAGTTGGTGGATTGCTCAAGTACATATATACACACACTCTTGATACTTTTATTTTTTACAAAAGATTTTCTATTTTAGAAAATACATGTTTAATTTTTGATTTTCAAGTTTACATGTTTTATCCAAAATCATGTTTAGTGCATAATGTCAAAAACATAGATATTTCACCATGTTTGTGTAATGGATCATATCCATACACCATATGCTTTCAAAGTTGTTTAAATATCTTATTTTTGTATTTGGTGAAGTTTTGAAAAAACAAGTTTTGAAAAATCATGTTTGGAAAAATACTGTTTTTTATTTGAACCAATTTTTTCATATTACAAAAATAGTCCAAATCATTTGTAACATGCCTTGATTTTGTGCAAGCATGTTTGTTTATCAAAGTATATTGGTAAAACTATTTTTGTAGATTTTCTATGATTTTATGGGATTTTATTTAAGCCAAAAAGATCAAGTTTTTAATCCCTTAATATTGTTTTCTGGCTTCAGCCGGTCGACCGGGACGGTTGACCGCAGCTTGAAGTCGACCGACCGTCACGGTCGACCGACGTGCACAGACGTGCACGCCAGTTCTGGCAGGAGGGCCGGTCGACCGACCCGGTCGACCGTCCAGAAAGCTCTGCTCTCTGGAAAGGCCCCGGTCGATCGACCGGTCGACCGGACAGAGAGACTTGCTCTCTGTATCGTGGCCTCGGTCGACCGACCGGTCGACCGATGGCACAACAGTCTGAAATATGACCGTTGGCCGGTCGACCGGGCGGTCGACCGATAGTTTTGTCAGGCCTCCAACGGCTAGTTTTTCCAGCCTTATGAATTGGGGCATTTGGGGGCTGTTTTGATCAGGATTTTTGGAGAGTTTTTGTGCCAGTTTTTCCTATTCTTTTAAGAGGTTTTTCTCCACAAAATTGAGAGCAAATATTTCCTATCAAAAGGGGAGTTTTATCAAGAGTGTTTAAAAGGAGATTTCTTGAGTTTCCTCCACCATTCTCATCCTTATTTTTCTAACAAACACTTGAGCTACCCATTGACATATTCATTCTATAAGAGTGTTATTGTGAGAGGATTTTAGGCGATCAAGAGTTGTGATCACCAAAGTTCATCTTTGTACTTTGAGGAGGCGG
This sequence comes from Agave tequilana, assembly GCA_038442645.1. Classification (NCBI taxonomy): domain Eukaryota; kingdom Viridiplantae; phylum Streptophyta; class Magnoliopsida; order Asparagales; family Asparagaceae; genus Agave; species Agave tequilana. The sequence goes on from JAVJIF010002889.1 coordinate 143,898, forward strand.
ACGTGTGTGTTCGCATTGTTTCGGGTCCTAGTGGGGACTCGGTGTTTCGAGTTCGGGTGCGAACTTATTGTTTGAGGTGCAGCCTCGGCGAGCTTATGGGCTTGCGGTGTGTACGGGCTAGAGAGTCCGAGAGTTGTAGGTGTTGCGGCACCGAGTGATCCGGTGGGATCGATTATAGTGGAAATCCTTCGTGTGTCGAAGGCGGGGATGTAGAGCAAGTGTGCTCGAACCTCGAAACAAATCCCTTGTGTTTGCGATTGCTCACTCTCTCTCTCTCTCTTTGTCTCTTGTTTATATCTTGCATGCTATTACTTGTCTTATCTTTACATGCTTGATATATTGTGTGCTTTATTGATATATGCTTGGGGATTGTTTGCTAACACTTGTATTTAACCAAGAGAGCCAACGCGGCACCTCAACCCTTATCTAGGGGAATCTAGAGGAGTTAGTCCAGAGCCCTTCACGAGGAATTCGGCTACACTCTTGTGTTATACGTGGTGTTTAGTTTAAATAGTTTTTTTAGGTCATAATAGTTTTTACTTCCGCATTATTTGGCATTTAGTGACCATTAAATTAGCCATCACCTATTCACCCCCCTCTAGGTGATCCTACACATATGTATCTCTCTCTCTCTACATCAGCAGAACCCATCCGCTGCCTACTTCAAACATCACCGGCCCTCTCTCTCACTCACGGCCTCCCCTTTCATTGCGATCTCCAACCCCCCGTGCTCAAACTCTTTCGCAGTCGTCCCCCCAGTCTCCCTCACTGGAAACCAGGATGGCAGTTATCCCAGCCCATACCCACCATGGAATGGTCTCCTCTATTTCTCTTTTAATTTGGTCTTCATCTAGAACCTGCCTCGTTTGAGACCATAGCGACAACGCATCTCTTTTCGAAAGAACCCTCATTCATCTAGCCATGAAAGTTACTATCCAGCTATTCTCTCACTCTCTCTGCCTCAGTTTCTCACTCCACTCAGTTGCAACCACCTCAACAACTGCAAGAGACAGCAACAGTCAGCAGCAACAATTGCTGCAATCATCAGCCTGCAGTGGCAATAGGCAAAGGCAGCACAACCGGGGACCTAATTTCGAGCTGTAATTCTGATTTTCAGTTTGAAGATTTAAAGGTGATTGTAGTTTATCTTTAGTTTTAGAATTATTAGATACTAAATTAGGATTCATTATTGTATGTTTTGTTTTTCTTTTCCATAGCCCTAACCTTAATCCTAAAGTATTTGGTAAAATAGTAGGTTTATAGATTCATTAGAAATTTCACTAACCTTAATCCTAAAGTATTTGGTAAAATAGTAGGTTTATAGATTCATTAGAAATTTCACAATATCATATTTATAAGAATACAAGAGCATTTGATTTCATTCATTAAATACAACCTTAATCTAATTGAAATTGAAAAAGACATGCACACCCTTTTATATTCACTGATGTTTCACTAGGAATTTATATATAAAAGAATCTCTAGTGTAAATATTATAAGACTATAAGAGAATTAATATATTACAATCTTTATCAAGAGGTGTGTTGCATGTCATAGAATTCATCATCTCTCCTTAATATACTTGTTCTCTTTAATCATAAATTTCCAACTAAATGTTTTATTTTTGAATGTTTTTTATTTTTTTTGCTCACTAATAAAAGTTAAAAGTAAAAATAACATATGCTCACCACTAACTTAAATTTTACCTAAGTTATTTTGAATAATTTTTTCTACAATAAAATAAATGATTTTATTGAAATTTTAAATTGTATTCAACGTGAATTAGAAAAAAAATTCATTAAATTGTCATGATTTTAAATCTAAATCAAAATTGATTTTGCAATTGTTCATTGTTCGAACTAATTCTATTGATTTTTAAAACTTTCTCCCGACTATATAAGGACTCAGATGTGAAATGGTTGATGTTGTACCTGAACCAAGCATCGGTGATGCTCAAACTTTATTGAATGGCAAATCACATTCATCTCTTGTAGATGTAAATGCGAGATCTTCTTCACTGGAGATGCTCCCTCTATAGGAAAAGAGTTTCGCACACATCAGGATGCATACAATTATTATAACATGTATGCAAGAAAGATGGGATTTGAGGTTTATAAAGAAGGGATTGAATATTCAAAGAGGGTTTCAGGAACAGTCCGAGACATAACCTGAACTTACATGTATAACAAGGCATGGTGAAAAATAGAAGACATGAGAGTAGCTGAAAACTTGTCAATCATCATGCTGATTGGAGAATTGGTTATCCTGAAAGAATGAAAATTAGAAGGACTTCTTCAAACACATGGATGGTTAAGTAGACCAGCACCAAACCATCAATTTTCAAGCCCCGGTTCGGTTTTATTAAAACTTGCCAATTTGCATATCAATTATTATTGTGGGGTACAATTACTCATGTTTTGATGATTCACAACTCATATAGTTAAAGAACTAATAATCTTAAAATGTTATAAAGTTTACATATTATTCAAAATCATATCGTAGAGCTCAACTTCAATAAATACATATTGAAATATCTCTAGTTGATTTGAAGCTCAAGAAGTCAATTCAAGTCAAGAACTCGACTAGAAGACTTGATTGTTAGCCCAAAAGTCCTTCACCATAGTTTTGATGATGACTAACTTATGAAGTTATATTACTAATGATCTTGTGTTTATATAGTTTAATTATTGATCAAGATCTTAGTTGGTGTTTAGCTTTTAAAAAAATTTATAGTCAAATTTTAAAGCTATCATATGTTAATTCAAGAGTTCATACTTAAAGATCGCATCAAGTACTCAAGATGAAGTCTCGCTCATTTGGATCAAGTCTGGATCAAGTCGTCTTGGAGAAGAAGATCGACAAGAAGACTTGTATCTAAATTTATTTAAGTTTGTTTATTGTTTGGATCTTGTGTAAGGATAGTCTAGCTTTGAGTTGCTCAAGTATACGCACACAAGTTTAATAGTTTTGGTTTCGATTTAACCACTTCTTTTTTAGTTTATTGAGTTTCAAGAATATATCTTCTGTTTCATGAATAGATAGAATCAAAATAAGTTTACAGTGTTTAATGTATATTGAATTTCATCTATATGCATCTATACTTCATTTGTTTAAAAAAACTTATTTTGATGTATCTAGTTCTTGTGTTTAAGTTTCGTTTTTATCAAAACTTATTTTGAATTTAATGTCAAAAACAAAGATATATCATTTATATGTGTATTGAATTCTATCCATATACACTATACTTTAAAAGTGTTTAAATATCTTATTTTTGTATTTATGCAAGTTTTGATAAAAACCATTTTTTTCATTTAAAAGTTGGTTTTGAAAAATACCGTTTTTGTTTTAAGCCTAAATTTCTATACATCAAAAATAGTTCAAATTGTTTGTAATATCTGTTGATTTTTTATCACATATTTGTACTTCAAAGTATTTACATGAACTTATTTTGTGAATTTTATGAGATTTTATGAGAATTTTAGGTATTTAAAATCCAAATTTTAATCCCTAAAAATTATTTGTGGGTTGCTGTCGGTCGACCGATAAGTCAACCGAAGCCTGGCTCAGTCGATTGTTGCTCTCAGCCAATTGGTGCAGGAGGATTTGCTGCGGCTGCTGCTGTGGAGATTTGGAGAAGGAGAATGTCGACGGCGGCTCGGCGATAGTGGGAGGGTAAGACTAAGGTGGAAGCAAGAAGAAGGTGAGGGAGATGATGGTGTGCGACGGTTGTAACATGCAGGGGAAGAAGAAGTGGGGAGATTAGAGTTAGATTAAGTTAGGAGATTATAAGATGTTCATATAGGATAAGTTACCAGATTTTGGGTAATGGGTTAACGGGTTAAGGAAAAGGAAATGGATAATAAGAATAGATAATGGGATCTAATGGGTTAATAGGTATGGGTAAAAGGCTAGGGAAGAAGAGAGGAAAAGAAATAATAATAACAATATTATTAATAATAATGCTAAAAACACTAGTAATAATAAAAATAAGTCACAAATCGAGTTATTAAAAATAAAAGTATATCAAAATTAATAAATACATAGAAAAATAAAATACAGTATTTTAAAATAGGGTTATTACAAGACTCGTCATCGATACTTTTCATAGGTATTATTATTTTGTTCTATTTTCTTATTTATTCATGTTTTCATATTTATTATGATACCGACCCCTCTTTGCAGGTATTCTTGTACTTATTCATGCTGAAACTATTGTGTATATTATATTTATTCTCTGTACTGTGGCTTAGCATACATATGTGAGGGTATTTCCGTCCTACATATGTACGTCGCCGTAGCATTCTCGTATCCTCAGAATCGGGGCTTTACAGTCATCATCATTGGTATCCTCCCTATCTCATTCCATCGAGCGAAGAAAGAACAACAACTCAATTAACTAGACATCAGAGTAAGAAATATCAAGGGACAGAGAAAGCCTTCTAAATATAGGCCTCCCACTTTTATAAAACCCTCATTTAAGATGCAGAAGCTGAACCGCCTCAAATTCAAAACTTTCACATCTGCAAAGACAGTTTGAATCTCAGATTTGTCAGCATGTCAAATCAATCAAATTCAATATTGCCACACGATCTCCTCCATTACGAAGTCAATATTTGGGTCATTACTTACCCAGTTGTTTTCATCAGTTTTCAAAGAGGCCCAGAGTATTAAGAAGCATTGATCAAGATCCTTCAGATTACAAGTGATGCCTCAGCTTCCCGAGCTAAGGCATACTCATTTCACTCCACTCTTTCCCCTCGAAGTCGGGAGAAAAGAAAGCGGAGGGGGCATCTGTAGTGGTAAAATCTGACCCATGCTTGGTTGAAGACACGTATCTCTTGCCATTAGAATTTCTTGAAGACACTTGCTAAGAAAACCTCCAAGCAAGAGCAGTGCCTAGAACATTCTCGAGACCATTCTCCTCTGGAGAAAATTAATCGTCTCAAGGGTATTCATCCTCCCGATGTCAGTACTTTTGACTTGAGCAAGCTAACCTCTGCAACTGATTTCATCAAATTTCGCTTATATTTGTGGAGCCGTTACGCTACCAGGTCATCCCATATTTCAAATATGGTCCACGATCTCTATTTCAACACGAGCAGTTACAGAAAGCAGCAAATATCATTCCCGCAATCAAAAACACATCTAGCCTGTTATGAAAGATCGCCACATGTAGATCTTGCAGTTATTAAATCCCGCATAACTCGCATTATTAACGAAAGCCCTAGGTATATAAGATATCTAGAGGGGACATAGAAGAGGGACATTTTTTTGACTAGAGATATCTAGTTAGAAGAACAGAGTTTATCTCTGTAGAATTCACTGTAATCCTCTGAAAATAGTGAATTTTCCCCTCCTCGTTATTTTTCTCAAATTAGGTTTCCATATAAAACCTGAGTCTTTGCGATTACTTTTTCTACTCTCTTTTAGATCCAGGTTACGATTTGAAGTGTAGATAAATTTCTTCTGAGAATTTACCGCTACACAAATTTACTTGCATCTCAAATACATTTATAAATATCTCACAAACACATTCACAACTGTCTAGAAATGCACATGTCCACTCACTGGTATACATCATCAACAACGATGATATTTCATAACAATACAAGTTTCCAAAGAGTTAACTTTTAAGTTACAAACTCGTCAATTTAAGATTGTCACATGAGTTACAAGTTTACTAGTTGATTTCTATCAAAATACTTCTATTAAATCATTACTCAAATACATAAGGTTATCTCATATACACTTTCATCGATACAAGGGTCATCTCTCATTTACAAACAGATAAAATCATTTTTTTGATATATTCTCATAAATACATCACGAATCCAAGCAATATATCTATCAATAAGAATCTATATTTCGGACTTCGAAATAGACACACACAAACATACATAACACACACACACACACACACACACACACACAACACACAACAATCTCTATTTGCATTTTCAAATGTAAACATCTTCATATACACATTACATTTTTTACAAATCCACAAATACATTTACAATTTGTAGCTAGATACATTCAATATTTAGAGCTCAATGGAGCTCCATACATTCACAATTTGGAACTCGATGACACTTAAGTACATGCATGTAAGAGATTTTGAAGAAAATTCTCCTCAGTCTATCACACATATTTCATAATTACTTATTTTAAGTCTCTGAAATATCACACACTGAAATAATACCAAATACATTATCTTCGAACCTAAAAGGTATCAAAAGAAATACCCACATATGTAAATTAGAACCCAGTTCAAGACTCAATCAGTGCAACTTGAGACTGTTCCAAACTAGACACCAACACCACCAATCTCACCACTAATAGCAAATTGTACATTATGCAATAGTAAAAAAAATTCGTCGAACTCAGCCAAGTAGAGTTCGTGTTTGTTCAGTTTAAACCTATTGAAGCAATTCATCAAACATGTTGGATGCAATACAACAAAAGAAAAATACATGTATGAATCACATTTCAAAATTCAACATCCATATCAACTAATATCTCACTCTCAAAGACTCGAGAAAAATATTCAAGTAAGAGAGTTGTGCATTCTTTTCTCTCTTCTATACTCATTTAATCAAGAGAGAGGCAAGCCACGGGAGACGGGAAGGAGGCGACAACGGAGTGATCATCACGAGGGAGGAGGCCAAAGGGAGATCTCTAGCAATGTGAGAAAGTTCGAGCAAGGGAGATCAGATCGCGGAGAGAGGGGGAAGAGAGAGATACATGTGTTTTGCTAATCAAATAAAGATTCATGTTGTCTTATAGTTTTTAAAATGAGGGTTTTTTTTTGCAAAAAAGAAAATTCATAGATTTCCTTCCCTTTCTCAACCAAAGATCTGGGGCTGAGATCACGCCACCTAGTCATTAGTTGTTCCTTTGGTGCCATTTGATGCACATTTTTCTCTTTTAGAAACCTAAAATTTTCTTTTCCCACGTAGTCAAACATAGATTTAGATATGCATGTATTTTATTTATTTTGTAACTTCTTTTTTTATTAAATTGATATTAAATTGTTTTGAAATAGTCAGATGCAAAAATTACGAGCAACCTTTTGAAAAAGTTCTCACATTTTGATAACAGAAACATATAGACAATGAATTAAGCATACATAATTATATATATTGTCGAATGAGGACGGTTTACTTAAAAGAAAAAGTTTTCAAATCCCTCTTCCTCTTTATTTTGTAATTTCTTATTTTTTTTGCACTTTTGTGACATTATTTAATCTGGAGTGTGAATAAAGGCATGATATTGAAATATACATAGTTGAAGAACACATGATGCTCCCAAATAAAATTGAAATTATATGATTACTTACTTGTGATGGCTTGTTTTGATCTTAAGTGTTGAATTATTATTTTCTTAAAATACTACAAGATCACAAAAAAATCATATACCTATACTATATTTGTTCCAGATAAATGTAATCATATTTTCTTCTTTCTTTGGAGGCAAATAAGTCAGTCACACCGGGCTGTTTGGTTGAAAGGAAGTGGGCGGAAGTAAGGGAATAGGGAAGTATAATTGCTCACTTCCTTATCTATCCAAACACCGGAAAAGAAAATAAGAAAACCTCTTTTCCTTTTATCTTTTCTCTTTTACACAATCATTTCCTCACTTCCAGAGTGCTACAGTTAATTTTGTGGTCATGTAAATCACATTTGTAATAAATTGTAGCACAAAACAGTTAATTTTTTGACCATGTAAATCTCACTTGCATTCTAATTATAGTCTATTTTTTATTTTTCTTAATTAATTTTTATTTCAATATTATTTTACGGTCAACTTTGTGGTCAACTTTTCCACTTCCACTTTCACATTACCATCCAAACACCGGAAAAGACAAAATATTTTCCAAATCACACTTCCCAACAACATCCAAACACTGAAAAACTTACTAACCAATTCCTAAGTTCTAAAAGGAATTATTACTACTTCCTCAATTCCTCACTTCCACCCTTAACTAAACAGGCCCACCATTGTACATGGCCAGCGGAAAGAAATATGATCTTTTGTGATCCCAGGATGGAGAAAGCTTTCATGGTGGTAAAACTGAGTTTTGATTATTTTAATTAATCTTAAAAATTTTCTTGATTCAAATTTGATGGAATAGAGTCTTGTTAGATGTGTAAACGTCCCACGTGACCTTTTATTATTGTAAAGCTGTTAAACTTTCAGCATCATGTTTGGAGTGTTGAGTAAGTAAGGTACCAAGACATTGATCTTCTAAGCAAACAATTAAGAATTTGATTCTCACTAATTGTCTTAATGTATAAGATGTTCTGAGGAATCAGACAGACAGCTGCTTCGAGAGATTTAAATATAATTATTAGACCTAAAAAGATACTTATAGCCCTTTTTTGCATCCTTCTCTTTGGAAGGGAAAATTTTCTTTGTTTATTAGGTATAATCGGATGTCCCTGTTTGAGGGATGATGTCAGCAATTTGAAGCAATTTTTTTTTTTTTTTGAAAAAAAAAAGGGAGGAAGAAAAAATGAAGAGAAGAAGAGATTCCCTCTCCTCTTCAGTGCTGAATCGATGGGGGAGTTTTAAGAAAAAAAAATCTCTCTTTTTTCATCTAGATCCTCAAGCACGACTTCTTCTCGTGATCGAAACTGGGCGAAAGAAAAAGAAGAAAAGAGAGCACTGATCCCTGTGCATTTCCACATCAAAACAGCTCAGATCAGATCCGTTCTCTTCCCCTCTTCTTTCTCGACAAACTAAATACCTGAGAAAGAAACCTGAGGTCCATTTTCTCCTCCCGTCCTCTCTCTTTCAAGAAAACGAACACACCCTCTTACACTGCAGCCCCGATTAGCCTCACTAGCTGTCCCCTGACACGGCACCTGCAAGAAAACAGGACCCCACGTCCGACGCCCACTCGGACACGAGACTATCCGTGGGCCCCTTCCCTCGCAAACCCGGGTGAAATAGAAAGGCGAAAACCTGGGTGCACGAGAATCAGGTGCATGTAGTTTGGGTCAAATTTGAAAAGCGCTGCGGTCCTTGTTCGCAAGGCGCTAGAAAAATATCCGCGAGGGGATGAGACGGCGTCCAGGTTCGGTTCACTTCGCAAATAAAATAAATAAATAATTCATATTCATTATTTTGCCGAACAAAGCAAAGCCAAAGGAACTGGGCATTAAAAAAACACACATGAATTTGGGCGGGGGCCCACGCTTGGGCCAATGATCTCTCCTTCCCATTTTAGGTTTGAACTGCCTTTTTTTTTATCCATGACCTTGATATTTTCACCCTGCTCCTTTGCTTGTACGTATGTTCTAATATAAATTAAATGTTCACATGTCTTTCAAGTTTCGGGGCAAAAACCGGATGGAATTTTTCGACTTCGGCGTGTTTGAGCAAGTGGGAGGAAAAAAATGTAAATGAAAAATAAAAAGAAAAAAAGTAAAAAGTTGAGAGCAATTTTTTTAGCATTTGATTGTAATATGAAATTATAAGTGAAAAAATATTGTATTTTTGAGATTTGATTAGTGATATGAAAGTGAAAAAATTGATCACAAAATTGGTCGCAAAATAATATTAAATAAATATTAATTAAGAAAATTTTTCATTATAATTAAATTGTAAGTGAGATTTAGATGACCACAAATTTAACAGTTTTCAGCTATAACTTATCACAAATGAGATTTATATGACCACAAAATTAACTGTATCACCCTGCAAGTAGGAAAATAGTGATGTAAAAGATAGTGTAAAAAGAAAAAGAGAAAAAAAATGGATTTTTTTCATTTCTTTTTTTGATTTCAAACAAACATTGAGAGTGAAAAATGAGTTTTTCATTTCTCATTTCTCATTTCTCATTTTCTATTTTTACTCACTTCCACCCTAGACCAAACATGGGGCTACAAGTCAGTTATGGAGCTGTTGGTTGCAAGGAAGTGGGCGGAAGTAAGGAAATAGGGAAGTATAATTGCTCACTTCTCTATCTATCCAAACACCGGAAAAGGAAAATAAGAAAACCTCTTTTCCTTTTATCTTTTCTCTTTTACACAACCATTTCCTCACTTCCAGAGTGCTACAGTTAATTTTGTGGTCATATAAATCTCATTTGTAATAAATTGATGGAGGAGACAGCGTCCGTATTTTGGGTGGATCTAGGATTTAGGTTGCGCAGCCGAAAGAGGGTTCCACTGCAGGGTTCCCGTGGGGTGACTGGCACCCCGTCATATTTCCTGTTATACATGTTATACATGTACCTGTTCCTGTTTACATGTTCCTGATTACCTTGCGGTAGGTCCTGGTTCAGCGCCAGGAGTCTGGGCCGTGGTGCCGGGTATGCACGGGACCCACCTAAAGCATGGACAATGTCTCCAACCGATCAGTTTCAATAATTTAGGGCATTGATTGGCATGTGTGGTAGGCGTAGTATGGGATGCGTCTATTACGTGTGACAATTGGTGTTCGCTGACATAATTAATAATAAACTGTTGATGCTTTGTGACTGACCGTAATCACCTGATTGTATATCTATTTATATCATTATGTTAGACCCATGATTGTAACCAGGACCAGATTTATGACCAGACTTGGATACCAGCCTAGTGACATGTGATAGGTTACACATCTAGACATCTGTTGTTTGCTATAGTTGCTTTACTTGTCTTGTACCTGTACTCTTATTCTTACTATCTTTATTCGTGTTGCTTTCATGTATATTATTGTTCAGTTATTCATCTTGTTATTTAGTCTCTTATATATGCACATTGTTTCTTCTGCACGAGCTCTTTCCCCTTTACACACACACTCACCATGGTCGCGTTCTGACGACCCTGGATTTGCACGTCCAGATATTGGACGCTTTGTTTCTGTTATGCAGGTATTCGATGAGACCGTCCATAATGCGAGGAGTTTGGGTCCTTCTCCGTTCTGGTATCCTCATCTCTTTTATATTCCTGTCATTTCTTGATTCTACCTTTATCGCTTTCAGCTGCCAATTTCTTGCCATCATTTATCTGCCATCATTGTGATTGTCATTATATGTATTATTGCAGTGATCATTGATTATTATGCTTCTGATTTGTAGCTGTTCAGGTTACATTTAGGCTTAGCGTGTGTACGTGGGGTATTTTCCTCGCGTATATACGTCGCCGACTCTCGTCGCGTCTCCGCTCCAGCGTATTTTGGGAAGCGGGCGTGACAAATACCTACTCCGCAAGCATCACATTCTACCTCGAACGCTTTCTCAAAATTTGAAAAAGTTAAGACGGGGGCGTTAGTGAGCTTCTCCTTGATGAGTGCAAAAACTCTCTCAGCATCGTCAGTCCAAAAAAAAAGAACATTCTTCTTCAAATAGTCTGTCATAGGAGTTACCAAGATATTGAAATTGCGGATGAATCACCAGTAAAAAGTGGCTGAACTATAGAAGCTCCTTACTACAGTAGCACTCTTTGGTATGGGCCAATCTCGGATGGCCCTCACTTTCTTCTCGTTTACATGAATCCCTTTCGAACTGATGATGAATCCTAAGAATATCAGGCATGTAGTCATAAAGTTGCACTTCTTCAGATTGATGTACAACTCATTTGCTTGGAGAACCATGAAACACTCCCCATAGATGTTGTAGATGCTCAGCCTCGCTAAAACTGAAAATAAGGATGTCTTCAAAGGAGAGAAAACCACAAACTTGCTCAAGAAAGGCTTAAGCAGTTGGTTCATCACCCTCATGAAAGTAATTGGTGCATTGATAGTCCAAAAGACATGATCATCCACTCATACAGTCCTTTTGGAGTCTTAAACGTCGTCTTCCATTCACCTCCCAGTCTAAAGTGAATCTGGTGGTAGCTGCTCCTGAAATTAATCTTAGAAAATATGCAAGACCCTCTTAATCGGTCCAACATATCATCAAGACGAGATATCAGAAATCGATATCGGATAGTGATCTTATTGATGGCTCGGCTGTCCACACATATGCGCTAACTTCCATTCTTTTTGGCGTCAAAGGGCTGGTACCGCATATAGACTCATGTTCTCTCTCATGTACCCCTTCTAAATCAGCTCTCCAATCTTGTCCCTTAGAACTTAAGTAAAAGACTATCACATGCCGTGCATTTTGCGCCTACTTGACGGATAAGTAAAAAATATTAAAAATACATGATTTTTTATTTTTAGTTTTTAAAAATATTTAGATCAATTTTAACAGAATGGATCTTGCATTCAGATGTCATAAGGTTCTATCTGAGTGGGAAGGATTCGGCCTCGAATTCTTCTGGAATGACACAAGTCTCTCTCTCTCTCTCTCTCTCTCTCTCTCTCTCTCTCTCTCACACACACACATAGCTAAAATTCATTAAATACTATGAACTTTCAGTAATTTTAAAAAGAATATTATGAACTTTAGAAAATGTAAAAACACTACTGCAAATTTTACTTGAAATTTTCAAAAAAATACCTGTCAGCTCTCGTTGAAGAAAATAATCATGTGTATATTATGTGACAATTTAATAACTAAAATACCTTTTGTTTTCTCTCTATCTCCACTATAAATTTTTATGTTTAAAATGTGGATAATAAAAAGAAGATAAACTTCTCCTTAACATACACCCAAAAAAAATCTCCCTTCCCCACACCCCCTCTGCTTCTTCCCCACCCCTTCCCCACTCCCCCATCCCCCCTCCCGCATAGCCTTTCCCACCTCTGTATGTGTTGTGTGTGTGGGGTGTGTGTGGGGTATATTGGAGGACGGGTAAAATTGTTTTTATCAATCTTCTATTAATGACCATCTGTAATTTATTGTACCTCTTAAAATTTGTGGTAGTGTTTTGTATTTCAAAACAATCGAAAGTTTATAATATTTAGTAAATTTTACCCATTTTTAAGCTTAACAAATTGAAAGTAACGGAGGCACCAATCTTGTTTGCTCTCGGGGCAACCAAGTAAGGTTTAATCCAAAATCTACCCAAATCGGACATGAAAATACAAGATTTTTATAGCTTCGAAAACTCCGCGGTTTAATTTATTTTTTCTCAAAACCCACTCAGCCCAAACCGAGCTAACATATTATTCGTGCTCAAACCCACTTAAAACCCGTAATACATATATATATCCTTCTTTTTTAAACTACTTATCTAAGTAATTGACAATTTATATTGATGCACTTTACAACATATCTATGATATTGTCCTCGGTGACAATAATAAATTTTAGTGATTATTAAAATATCTCTAATTTAGTTGTATACTATTAATCAAAATAATGATAATATTTTCCATAGACTTTGGAGGTAAATGTCAACTTTTCGCACTCTCTAAAATCATTATGTTTTGAAGTAAAAAGTTGAAACTGTTATCTTTAGCTCTGTTGGTCAATACACGTAAAATCACATATTATTCACTATAGTATGAATTTAGCGAATTTCATATGCATGCATGTTTTTTTTCAATGATTCGGTATAATACTTATATTATACACATTGTCATTTATACATATGAATAATACTTGTCATATATAACTTATAGTTAGATGAAATAGAGAGATCAAATTCTCTTGCAACTTACTAAGATTTATTTACAAATAAACATCGAGTTACTTTTAGTTATAGTAAAATTCAAAAATCACTATTTTCATCATGAATTTCTATTTCTAATGAGATTGTTGATTTTTATTTGGTGATATTTTCTAAGATGTAGTTATAATATAAGCGAATCTTACTTAATTTCTTTAATATATCTACCAAATATTTAGTCTGTACATTCAATTGATTTATGAATAATACTCGAACATATATGCATCCGAATATTTTACATTCACGTTTTTTGTTGCCGAATTTTTATTTGTTTTATAAAATGTTCAAACTGTATTGCACATGTACGTATTTCATACCATATTTTACTGTATGCCAAATGACTATCAGACATCTTTAGTCCATTAGTGTTGAAACGAAATCATCCAACCTCCCACTTTCAGAAAAGCAAAAAAAAATTGTTCCAATATTTGAATTAGAGGGCAAAAAATTGTTCCAAAATTGTTCCAAAAAAAGTCGCTGTTGCTATCTGATACAAAAGTCAAATTATTGTTCCATTTCAGGCTTTTGTAGCAGGCTCTTTAGAAAAGGAAGGGCCGTTAATAAGGCCAAGCCCAAATTGCTTCTAATGTCCAGATCCATTTAGCAACCTCCTTAAGGTTAGCCCCCCTCAGTTGGAGACTTTATTTGCTTGCTGCAGTGTTGAGTGGGGAATTAATTTCTATTTCTGGGAGAAAAAATCCTACCCTAATCCACTAGGAAAGATCCTAGTTCCTGACTCAAATCCACAGCATAAGGCATGTAAATTTGAGGTCTGATAATATTAGAAAGAGAAAATGGGTACCAAATGGCACCTAGGGAACTTTCTCAGGTGGTGCCCAGGTTATACAATTTTAACTCCAGGTCTGAGGCTGAGAAAGAAGATTGAAATCTTTGAGTTTTTTTTGGCGAAAGAACCCCTCATGTTAAAAATTATGAGACAACATTTATGTCTCTCTCTATCCCCCCCCATCCCCCCCCCCCCACCCCCCCCCCCCCACCCAATTGGTGCCTACTATAAACGTCACTGCCCCTCTCTCTCGCTTACGAGGTCCCCTTCAATTGTGACCCCAACCTCCTGCGCTGTTGATACATATATCTCCCTCTTTACTTTAACAGAACCAACCACCGCCTATTATAAATATCATTGCCCTCTCTCCCCCCTCACAGCCTTCCCTTCTCTTACGACCTCCAACCCCCCGTGCTCTTCTTACGTATCTCTTCATATTGTTGGCCCGAAGGTCCATCACTCTAGTTTTGATTATGATCAACTCATGTAGTTATACTACTAATGATTTTGTGTTTAATTAGTGACAGATTTATGATCAAGATCTTAGTAGGTGCATAGCTTCAACAAAGGATTTGAAGTCAATTTTTGGAGCTAGCACGGTTTGATCCAAGAGCCATTGGATCGTATTTGGACCAAGTCAAGAAGATGTGAAGGCTTCAAGTGAAGACTTCAAGAAGATGATAACTTGAATCTAGGCTTGTTTTATAAGATTTTGTTTTTAGTTAAAATGTAAAGGATAGAATAGTTGGTGGATTGCTCAAGTACATATATACACACACACTCTTGATAGTTTTGTTTTTTACAAAAGATTTTCTATTTTAGAAAATACATGTTGATTTTTTATTTTCAAGTTTACATGTTTTATCCAAAACCATGTTTAGTGCATAATGTCAAAAACATAGATATTTCACCATGTTTGTGTAAAGGATCATATCCATACACCATATGCTTTCAAAGTTGTTTAAATATCTTGTTTTTGTATTTGGTGAAGTTTTGGAAAAACAAGTTTTGAAAAATCATGTTTGGAAAAATACTGTTTTTCATTTGAACCATTTTTTCATATTACAAAAATAGTCCAAATCATTTGTAACATGCCTTGATTTTGTGCAAGCATGTTTTTATCAAAGTATATTGGTAAAACTATTTTTGTAGATTTTCTATGATTTATGGGATTTTATTTAAGCCAAAAAGACCAAGTTTTTAATCCCTTAATATTGTTTCCTGGCTTCAGCCGGTCGACCGGGACGGTCGACCGCAGCTTGAAGTCGGCCGACCGTCATGGTCGACCGATGTGCACAGACGTGCACGCCAGTTCTGGCAGGAGGGCGGTCGACCGACCCGGTCGACCGTCCAGAGAGCTCTGCTCTCTGGAAAGGCCCCGGTCGACCGACGGTCGACCGGACAGAGAGACTTGCTCTCTGTATCGTGGCCTCGGTCGACCGACCG
>JAVJIF010002890.1:0-102003 GCA_038442645.1 Agave tequilana
ACATTAATGGACATGCAATAATAGATAAATACATAGAGGAACACACAAACAATAGCACACACACACATGTATAGTATAACTGTTTAGTTTTTAATAAATACTTGATCTCATGACATGGAAGTACGCATGCATTGTGCCTATAGGCCTTGCGCTCTGACCTCAGCCCCCAACGTTTTCTTAGTTGTGCTTGGGCACTATTTGTGAATGGAAATGAGGCCTCTGCCAATGTTGTGGAGAGGCAAACTTGACCTATTGTCAATAAGAATTCAAGAATTCAAATATAGATGAAAGAATTCTTAACAGGGATTATAGTTGGATAAATGCAACTTGAATGTGCTTCTGTTCTTGGTATGTCATACTCGTATTACTGACTGAAACCACAATATAGCTTATAACTTGAATGGTTCCTTTCACTGGACAATAAATGGCGCAAATATCCAAGATAGATGTAACAGTACTGATGACACTGATTGATATGTGGGGATTCTGAGAAGGTTTCAGAGGAATATGCATAAAGATAGAAGCTAGAGCACAAAAGGAAGAGGTGGTGTACAACTGTGCAAGGTGTTAGGAGATCAAGAATAAGGGGCACTAAATGTGTTCGTGTTATGAAAATAGGAAATAATTATAAAAAAAAATGTGGTAGTGTGATGCTTCATAAATATAAAGAAATTAATAAACAAGGAGAAATGCTAATAACCTGAAATGTGCACTTGTAGAAAATTCAAATGTATGTGAATAAGTACATACTCAATCTTACTTCTAAGTTTCAAGTCTAATGACCATAAAGCCATTAATACCACAAAACAAATTCTTAGTTAGACACTTCTTGTACAATGAACTTTTTGTTACTATTAAACTGCTGTTGTTGATGTTGAAACAACAAAAAGCAGTAAGAATAACACATACTTAATAAGGCCAACTAATCAGAATTATCAAATCAATGCCTAATTAATTAAGTTAATAGTTAGATAATTAAACAATTAAGCAATGACACATTAAATCTCACAATTTTTTTTGTACAAACTACATCTAACAATTTTTTTTGAACAAATTGCATCTAACAGTTAACAATCAACAATTGTATATCATGTTCTAGATCATACTACTATTATAAAGGAACAATGAGAGACTGAATGAGTTCAAAGAGATATTGAAGCAAAAACATAAACATACAAAGACAGAACTAGGCTCGACGATATTTAGCAAAGCTTCTCGTTGATGAAGCTGATGGAGAGGAGGCGGTCATATCGAGTTAAAAAAAGCCTAATCTATTGGGTCATCACAATTTCTATCCCATAACCTAACAAATAATGGTCTTGAAACCTGAATCAAACCAAAAACCCCCGTTAAAACTTGAAGCGAACACTACAAACAATGCAAATTTCGTATTGTATTGGGTATTGTAAAATATGTATGGTGGATCGTGTGATATAACTAACCCACCCCAATACAACCATCAAATTCATATTGTTTTTTCCCCATCAAATTCATATTGTTTTCATTCCATGTATCTCATCATATGGTACAGATCACATATTGTATGGTATTGACAACTACGCGGCCATACACTTAATATTGCTTTTGGATTTTCATGGGAATATGATTATAGCCTTTAATTGTGCCTCAAAGATGAATTTAACAACCCTTTAAGAAATTTAATCTTCTTACTATTGGTCTACACCTCCTTGTTTTAGTAGAATTTGAGGATTTTTCTTTGTTGCATGAGTTTAAACTGCAGGTTCAGGTTTGGTAGCAATTTTATGATAGGTTCTCTTGCCCATTGTTGCCTATATATGAGCTTTCGTACCTTTTAGAGGTTGGACGTCAAATTAATGACTGTTGATCAAAACTTGTTATTTTATTCTTTTTGGAGCATCTTCTACTCTTTATCATGCTGAATCTGACCCCAATTGGACGTGAAAAGATTTGTATGATGGTGACATTGATTAGATTATGTTATTTATTTACCTTTTTTGTTATTTTTCTTACCCAACTTCCCTTGCTTGTATTTCTCCATTTTTCAGATCTTGATGTTTAAAAAGAAACTTGTTTAGTCTATGTTGATCCTTTAGAAACTATTTTAACATTGTGAGTACCAATGTGTTCCAATGGTACAGTCGCCCATGGGTCCGGGGGATAAGATCCTGCCCACACTAGGGCTACAACCTTCTTTCTTAAAGGAAAAAGAAAATAAAATGAAAAGGAAAAAAGGAAAAAAAAAGGGGAAAAAAAAAGAAAAGGAAAAGTTGTTGAGTACACTGGTTATTAATATTGTTTATTGGACATCAGGCAAAGGCGTTCCAGCCAGATGAGGATTATGACTCGGATGATGATTATAGTGACGATGAAGAGTTACAATCACCCATCGATGAGGTGGACCCTTTCATTTTCTTTGTGGAATGTGTCAAAGGTAATGGTAAAAGAGGGAGCTTTGCTAATTTTTATTTCCTATTTGCCATATTCTGTTTGTATTGGGAAGATATCTGATGTGAAAATTATGTTCAGTTGTGCAAGCTTCCAATCCCCAAAGGGTCCAGAACCTTATGCAGACATTGGACTTCCATCACCAAGCTCTTGCCAGTGGGATAGCTCAACATGCCGAACAGAGGAAAGTGGAGATTGAGAAAGAGAAGCTGGAGAAAGCAACTGCCTCGTGATCTTGTGCTGTAGATCAAATTTGAAATTTTCACGTGGAGCATTCTCACCGTCAACCACTCCTTCATGTTGTAGGAATACCAAGGTTGGTTGCAAACTTGCAATGCCCATCCATGTATGGGTTTGGCTCGGTTGTCGGAGCTTTCAGTGCCAAAAGTGTCGGTCTGAGGTCCAAGGCTTTTCCCAAGGAAGGGGGAGTCTGATAACAAATGCTGGGTCTAGCTTTGAAGTTGGTCCTTGCATGCTTGCAATGTTTCTTTTTTGATGGGAAACGACAGTTCTTTGGATTGGGCTGTCGTCTTCTCCTGCCTGTTGTGTCAAGTCTATTCTTTTTTATTTTCTTTTTCTTGATCTTATACAGACAAGCGTATTTATTGGGAAGAATATCCCTGTTTTGCGGTCGCATTTGGTCAGGCCATCGAGCCCTACAGTGAAGGTTTCCAATATAGAGTGTACATGCTTTATTTATTCAGGTATCATTATGCCCCATCAATGTAGCAATGTTAATACTTTTGAGTGGGGAAACTCTCTGTATTTCCGGGTCCAGTGCCTCCTGATATGGTTTGACCCTGATATTGTTGATTGTATGTAAACCTATTCATTCTTTATTAAGGCTATCATAATGGTGGGATTTATTGTGAATTACTTTGATTGAGGCTCGAGTCAATGATGAGGCATTACAATTTTTTGCAAGGTAGCCGTTTGAACTTGAATATGCTGTTGCTGACTCTTTTACTTGTCTAGAGAAGGAATGTGTTTTTCCTGTTTATATATATATCATAGCTTGTCCTTTTCTCCCCCTCTTTTTATCTATTCCTTTTTCTTGCAGGCTTGTGGGTGACCTCCATTGCTAGCTGTAGAGTAGTATATTGGATGTCTGTTACAAAATACACGAGTGTAATATATGCAGCTATGCTATTGGCTGTGTGATAAACTGTTACTTGATGGTACTTTGTTTTATTTATCAATTGGTTCTTGATGCTATGTTCACGGTTTACCGTGCATGAGCTGCTGCTGATTTTGTGATTGATAGTGTCAATAGGTAATTGTATAGGGAATTAAAGAGCAGGATCATGGGAATTGAATTCACACAGCACTTTGAGATCCCATACTCAGGTTGTGCGAATACTTCATATTGTTAGTTGTTATTTTGAGAGCTCAGAGTCTGTTGCCATGGATGTTGCAAGTATGGACGGACGAGCGCGCACACACCACCCACTGCACGCGTTTTTTTTTTCTCCCTTAATCTTTTTCCTTTCGGGCTGTTTGGTTACAAGGAAGTGGGCGGAAACAAGGAAATAGGGAAGTATAATTGCTCACTTCCCTATCTATCCAAACACCGGAAAAGGAAAATAAGAAAACCTCTTTTCTTTTATCTTTTCTCTTTTACACAGCCATTTCCTCACTTCTAGAGTGCTACAGTTAATTTTGTGGTGATGTAAATCTCATTTGTAATAAATTGTAGCACAAAACAGTTAATTTTTTGACCATGTAAATCTCACTTCTAATTACAGTCTATTTTTTATTTTTCTTAATTAATTTTTATTTTAATATTATTTTACGGTCAAATTTGTGGTCAACTTTTCCACTTCCACTTTCACATTACCATCCAAACACCAGAAAATGACAAAATATTTTTCAAACCACACTTCCCAACAACATCCAAACACCGAAAAACTTACTAACTAATTCCCAAATTCCAAAGGGAAGTATTACTACTTCCTCAATTCCTCACTTTCTCACTTCCACCCTTAACCAAACAGGCCCTTCATTGAAAATAGTCCAAGTCCGTAGAGACAGTGAAGAGAGCTTACCGTGCATGTTAGAAGGTAATGAAGACACGAGAATGAGGCCCCCTCTTTGTTCCTTCTTCAAAACTCTGTTCAGTACAAAGCAAAAGAGAAACATATTGCTGTATAACAAATGTCTAGAATTCCCCCAACAAAAAACAAAAGCAAAAATCTGGAATGAGAGTGATCTAATATTGAAACCCATCATTGCAAATTAAGAAACACAGCATCGCGGTAGAACCTGCAGTTAGAGAAGCCTTTCTACGTTCTACAAGGAGGAAACGTTCTTAATTATAGTCAACGGAGCAAATCAAATTACAACAATTTGAAGAAAGTAAACTAGCGTATATATACATTGTGGTCGTAGAGATCAAACAACAAAAGTTTTAGAGGATTATAAGGTTCATATTAGACTGTTGATTTAGGTGCCCATGATGCTAACCTTGAGCCAGTTTGCTATTAGATCTCTCTCTCTCTCTCTCTCTCTCTCTCTCTGTCTCTCTCTCTCTCGCGGTGCTGTTCTGGCTAATTATTATAATTGTTAATGTGTACTATGAAAATGTGAATAATTGTTATACTACCCATTTTGTTTTCTATTATTTGTTTTTTTGTGATGAGCGTGCAACATACATTATTTCTGTGGGCGGTGACGGAAAAATTCTTTGCAAAAGTGTGCCATTGGTCAATTTGAGTCAAGCCAGCCAATTAGGAAGCAAATGAGATCTGGGGCAAAAAACAGCAGCAGCAGCAGCTTGCTTTCTTTTTTAAAGTGTAAATCCAATTTGCTTGGAAGGATAGAAATATGTTGTTAATTGTACTATATATATATGTATATAAAATGCAGTTCAGTATTATACTTGCAGTGTGACAGGCAGCTGATTAATCTCTTCGACTTGCATTTATATACTCGGAGTGCCGACATATCTAATTATCTTGCATGTCACGTTTGGATGCAAAATCAGCTGCACGTAATTCTTTTTATTATGCCTCTTTTTAAAAAAAAAATAATCATGTTTTAATATTTAATTCTAAGAAAAGACCTTTTCAAAATTTATTTACCAAAATCGACTTTTGACATGTTACGTCGACACTGAGCGCTTTCACGAGCATGGCAGGGCAGCCGCGGGGCGGTTATTTTTTGGTCCGACTTTGACGAACCCAGAAGGAAAAATTGAGATAATTTTAGATCCGAGTTTGACAAACATGAACCTAATTAAAAAAAATTCTCTGTCTTCTTCTCTCTTCTTCCGCTTCCTTCTTCTCCTTCCTATGACTCTCTCAACCTCACCAAGCCCCCCCCCCCTCTCTACCTCCCTCAGTCCCTACCCTTCTCTCTCTCTCTCTCTCTCTCTCTCTCTCTCTCAATCTCCTTACCTTCCCTCCTGCCCGAACCTCGTGGCAATGGAGGAGATGCCAAGGGCGATGAACATGAGCGAGTTCAGATCCGACCCGACATCGCCCCCTATCTGACCTCGTCAATCTCACCCTCTTCTTTATCTCCCTTACAGGCCCCTCCCCCCGGCCTCTCCCTTTTCCCCTCCCTCTGCCTCCTCAACATCTCCAACAACAACTTCTCCCGTCACTTCCCCAACCTCGGCCTTGACCCGGGCCTCTCCCAGCTCCAGACCCTCGACGCGTACAATAACAACTTCTCCGGGCCCATCCCCCTCTCCATCCCCAACTTCACCCACTTCCGCCGCCTCCAGCTTGGCGTAAACTTTTTTCTTGCGAGATTCCAGACTCCTATTCCAACATACGAACTCTCGAGTACTTGGGCCTCAACTACAATGGCCTCAGCGATCGCATATCGAACAGTCTGGCCAAGCTCTCCAACCTTAGATAAATGTACATCGGCTACTTCAACACCTACGAGGGTGGCACCCCGTTGGAGTTTGGGATGCTGACTTTGCTGGAAAAGCTCGATCTCCGGAGCTGCAACCTTACCAGCCACATCCTGCAAGCTCTCAACAACCTCATTGGCCACATCCCGATGAGCTTGGCAGCCTCATGAGGCTCAACTCTCTCGACCTCTCCATAACGATATGTCCGGTGAGTTAACAAACACCTTCACTGAGTTCAAGAACCTCTCTCTGCTCAATCTCTTCTGCTGTCATCTAAGAGGAATCCCGAGTTCATTACTGACCTACCCAACCTCAAGGTGTCGGAGGTGTGGGAGAACAATTTCACAATGGAACTGTGTAACACCCTGAAAATTTTGAAAGTTTAGTTATGTTATTTACATGTATGGATATGTGGATATACATATAGATGTATATGTATAGGTATTGCTAAGAGTTTTGATGTATAGAGGTATGTATGTATATGCATGTGTGTGTATATGAGTTGTTAAGAGTTTTGGTATAGTGATGTGTATATAAGTGTAAATACATGTTATTTAGAGGCCTTGTGCAGTGATGCATAGACTAGTCGACTAATTTTCAGGGTAGTCGACTAGGGAGAGATCAAAAACTGTGTATTTTGAGTTTGACCCCAGTCTAGTCGACTAGTAGCTCAGACTAGTCGACTAATAGTCTCAACAGAGAGTTGAAGATGTTAGACTAGTCGATTAATCTTTCTTCTAATCGACTAATTGTTGGCTGTCTTAAGTAATTTTGCACCAACACCTGTTCAGTCTTTTGATCATAACTTTTTAATCCGATCTTTGTTTGTTATGATTCAAATTGTATTTGAAAGTAGCTTCAAGGGTTACAAATTATTATTTATGTTCTTTTTGTGATTTGATTGTTTAGTGTGTCAAAAATCAGTTTAAAGTCAGTGTATGTGTTGAAAATAATTTCTTAGTTTCTTTTGAGGAATTAGTCGACTACTCTGGTGTACTAGTCGATTGATCCAACTGGCCTACTAGTCATTAATCGACTAATGATCTTAGTAGTCGACTAACCTGGGCAGCAAAACTGTGTTTTGATTGGACCCAGTTCTGATTTGTCTATCCTATATATGCTTCTGAGATATTTTCTCTGGATCATTTCATTTTAATCCCCAACCTCTTACCCTCCAGAGCTTGCCTAGTGATCCTAGAAGTAGAGATGGAGCTAGAGAAGAAAGATTGGAGAAGGAACTTGGGATTTCATCCTTTAGTGAGAGACCAGTTAGGAGGAGTTCCTTATCAGAACCTCAACCCCTAAACTATCTTCTTTTTGGCTCAACAAGGCAAGTCTTCCTCACTTGGTTGCCTCTTTCCATACTCTTGATGTGTAGGATTTTCAATAAGAGTGTAGATATGACTTTGTATTTGATGTTCATGCTTAAATTGTCTAAGATTAATATATGTGCATCCAATAGTTAGTAGCATGCCTTCACGTTAATATAGAGAGATGTAGATCCATAAAAATAGGATTTTTTTTTCATGAGATTTAGGTTATATGATAGTTAAAATATGATTTTTATTATATTGACATGTTTAGATTCATTTCACCATGTGTGATATGCTATATATGAATGTTTTGTTTGATATAGGGATTGAAACCATATTTGGCGTGACATGTGAATTAATTTCATGATGTGTTCATCCATGTCATAGAACACGAATGGATGTTTATTTGTGATGTTGATAATGAAGCCGTTCATGGATTAGGAGGACGCGAATGAGGCACATTCATAGGTGGGGCAAGCGCAAATGATTACATTCATAGGTGGGGGCAAACATAAATGATTATATTCGCATGTGGGGGAGAACGCGAATGGCGTTTTTTGAGTGCATAATGTGTGTTTGTTGAAAGTGAATGAGTGATCTCTGTATCACAATGTTTGTATTTTCAGCTTAGAACATTTTAGTGCTTGTCTTGTTGGACACTAGAATTGATAATTATTCAAAGATACATATGATAAATTGGTTGATACTTAGAATAGTTTTGAAATCTAGAGTATCGAAC
The DNA here is from genome assembly GCA_038442645.1 of Agave tequilana. Taxonomy (NCBI): domain Eukaryota; kingdom Viridiplantae; phylum Streptophyta; class Magnoliopsida; order Asparagales; family Asparagaceae; genus Agave; species Agave tequilana. The sequence continues at coordinate 8,342 of JAVJIF010002890.1, forward strand.
CATAGTAACCCAATTTGGCGTAGAGCTATGTTATTAGCTTGAAAATAGCTTATAGTAATCTGTTGTATGTTGTAGAATAACTATTGAACTAATTTGAGGATATTGGTGTAGTATTGATTGAGATTATGTATCTTGGCATATTTTGGGACTTGGCTGGGTATCAAATGCCATGTCGTGCATATCTATATTGTTTGTGGTAGTTTATCATGCTTACACCTATCATGTTTTCTTTCATGATTATATGATTTTCATATTATATGTGACCTTTCTTAGTTGCCTCCTCGACCTAACATTGAGTTAGCCTGAGATTCGTGGTCGGAAGGCAACCTTGCGAGATAAACTTGTTGACATTCTAACGCACATTAATTTATTATTTTTAGGCTATTTGCAAGGTTTCTGTAAAGGTACCGAGTGGCAGAGACATTGGTAGTCGTCTTTCCTATTGATAGGTGGATAGAGTTCTCCACAGAGAGTCTTTCTTTTATGTCCATTCATTTTGGTATTGTATATGTTGTACTCGATTTTGAGGCTGAGAGCCCGAGAAGTGTTGTATATGTTTTAGACTTAGACCTAACTTCCTGTATGTAAAAACTCTTTATATATGGCATATGCTTTTCTTCTATATGTCAAATTTTTACCGTTATGTTTCGTTTCCCGCCATATGTTCATATTTGAACTGTCTGAATTATATATCATATTATAACAACACTAAAAATTTTGCTCAGACTGCGGTTTCATCGACTGTAGCCAGTGAGTGAAAAATCAGGGTTCTTACAAATTTCTCGCCAAGTTGGGACAAAGCAAAAGGTTGAAGAAGCTCGACATCATGACAAATCGATTGACAGAGATGATTCCAGCTGATCTTTGTGATGGTGGGATGCTTGAGATCTTTGTGGGTGGATTATAATAGAGGGGAAGAGGCGTGGGGTTCGGGCAGAGAGGGAGGAGGGGTCGGCCAGGAGGGGAGAGAGAGACATTTTTTTTCAAAATTAGGTCTGGGCTAATTTTTGTGTTCGAGTTCGCCATCTAGCGCCATGCTGGCGATACGAAAGCGCTCAACGCTGATGTGGCCTTTCAGATGTTGATTTTGATAATTAAATTTTGAGGAGATCTTTTCTTGAAATTAAAATATTAAAACAAGCGACTGTCAGCCAAGCAAAATCTTTTGATGATAATAAATTAGTTATGACGCCTAGTCTACCTATTCTTAGTCTAAAAGAAGAGAAGCCAAAGTTCATATCCATACGCAATTGAGGCGAGTTCTTTGTAGAATCAAAGGAAAAAGGCAAAGCCTTGCTTTAGTTGTCAAAGAAGAAGTTTCTCCAACTGCTAAAATTCCTGAAAAGATAAAACCATCATTGAAAGAGTCCAAAGGAGTTGTGAACAACAAGCTTCCGAAAGGATTATCACGCATAAGAGATATCTCGCATCACATTGACCTTATCTTGAAGCAAGTCTGTTTAATTTTTCACATTACCGGATAAATCCTAAAGAGAGTGAAGTTCTAAAGGAGACGATTGAAGAGTTGAAACATAAAAACCACAACAGAGAGAGCATGAATAAACTAATTGGACTTTTTGGCATGCAAAAGGAATAAATAGATTTTATGGAGAAATCTAATAAGAAGTGTAAGGTAACAGCTGACAAGAAGAGACGAGAGAAGCTCTTTGAGAAAGAAGATATGATGGCGGTGTATTTAAGGAGAGAAGAAATTCTAGCTAAAAGAGTCCCTACCGAGTAACTATCTCCAGACTGGAACTCAAGGATGAGTTCTTTTGAAAAGGGAGATACTGATGTATGAGATCAAGACACATGTCGACAGCAGATATATGTCTGTTAACTGACTACAGTCGATAACAGAAAACACATCTGTTAACAGAAAATTCCAGAGAGTTGAGTACATTATAGTTTGTCGAAAGGCGACCATTCTGTCGATAGGCCTTCAGCAGTCGACAACAATTTTGTACCAGTCGACAGTTCTGCTACATATCAATATATCTGACTCTAAACTCCCAGTATATTATAAATGTGTTTATAGATAATACATGAAAAAGAGGGTACATGAGATGCAATGTATTCGTGTACATGTACAGTGTGTCTGTGGAGAATACAGAAAAGACAAAGTATACAGGTGATATGATGGCAAGTAAAATAGCAGAAAGTGTAACAAGTATATATGGATAATAACATACATGTATCGAGTATGTCATATGGTTTATATAATAATAACAATCAACATCGCCTGATATTTTAATCAATCTCTTTCAGTATTCCATATCACTGATAGTTCATACCGGAGCCCGTACTCCAGACGAACCCATCAAAATATGGCATACATGCACCATTGTCCGAACGAGAGAATGACAAAATAACAAGCGTTCTCGATGTCACTATTATTTATATTATTTTATTATGTTAATTGGAAACTCAATGGTCGTGGAGTTCTGGTCAGGTGAGCGTATCCGTGCAAATTCAGAATCACAGCCTTAAATAAATCCCTGGCTGCCGAGATCAGGATTACTCGTTAGGACACGAGCAAGAAACAAGAAGCTCAATGAGCTATATACAATTGGTAAGCAACACTACCGTCTCCTACAGTGGGATAAATATGGATCTATAACATTCACTAGACAAGACTAGTTAACTGTCAAGCCTCCCTCATCCCTATGTTATATTTATAATAATTAAACTACACAATATATCAGGAACAAGAACAGTGCATGGTACTACGATAATAGGATACGAGCTTTGTTGATATCATGAAACAAGATAACAGAAAATAGAGAACAAGAGATGTGGGATCTAGAGGTGGCCTACAAGAATATCCTTATAGCAGAAACACTGATTCATGCAACAGGATTACAGAAACAACCCACACATGTATACAGATAAATCTATGTAACAATGTTATAAGAATAAGAAGAATAAGAAACAACTGTGTACAGTGTATTCATGTAGCGGTGATACAAATATATGAAGTAATAGTATCTAATGGGATAGCATATCTGTGTATTAGTGGTATATGAACTTGAAATAATAGTGTGCAGTGTAACAATATCTGTGTAACGGTGATACGATCACATGAAATAACAATGTCAAGTGTAATAAGTGTACAAATGAAATACAATGTCCAGTGTATTGAGTGTCCGATGTACTAGATATAAGTATTTGTAATATCAATATTCGTGTAATAGAACTTGTGCCAATAAATATATATTTGTATATCAGTATTTGTTATAATAATTTCACTATTATTAACATGATTGATACCACAAAGTAATTAAACACAATCGTCTAGATTACTATATATAAATTATCAATTTATTTATAATTATATTTTTTATCAATATCTTTTAATTACTAAACATAAATATATAGATAATTCTCCTGTGTTTATATTAAATCAAGAAATAAAATGAATTGTTATTTTATCAAACATGTTTAAAGAGTAATCATGCATATTCTAATTACAGTGATTTATCAATAATTATAATTTAATAAATAACATTTACAGTGATGACCAATATGAACAAGGTGATATATTAATCATATTAATATTTTATTCGTGTACAAGAATATCTGTGGCGATACCAATCTGTTTTAAAATTACTATTAAAATACTAAGCGGTATTGATTGTAATTATTGTATAAAGCACCTGACATGCTCGATACATGTATATTATTGTCCATATATACTTGTTACACTTTCTACTATCTGATTTATCATCATGTCACATGTATACTTTGTATTTCCTGTATTCTTCACAAACACACTATTCATGTACATGAATACACTACATCTCATGTACTTTCTGTTCCATGTATTTTCTTTAAACACATTTGTACTATATTAAAATTATTTCTGCTTATATCATGTGTAGATGTTCATATTGGTCATCACTATACTGTCATGTTATTATACTATTAGTATAAATAAAAATTATAACGAGGTGATATTAAAATGAAGGAAGCAGTAATTTATACTATAATGTACTTCTGCTTACTTCATGTATAACTTTTCATATTAATCACATTGCCATCTTGCTACTGTTACCATTAACTTAAATAATAAATATAAAACAATAAAACTTGTAATATGTTACTTAAACAAATTGATTATATTGATATATCACTAAATACTGTATCTATTACTCATATTGATCATACCATATAAATGACATAACTTCTATTGATTATAAGGACATAATAATATAACATTAGGTGATTTATATAAGACTCTTCCCGATAATATTAATAGGATAATACTGTAGAGATAACACCGTTGTAACATACATGCTAGTATTATTAATATTATGATACAAATACAATTATTGTAATATATTTACCGATTGCTACTATAATTATATTGTATCACTGTTATCAAAACATATATTGTATACTATCATGATTGTAGTACTTGATAGCAGAAATTAGAAATACCGTGTAGCTTAGGGCTAACGGGTTATGTTCACGAGGAGAGATGTGATGCAAGCGTTTTGATATTTTGGGAAAAACAAGTTTTAGTGTTGATGTTTTTTAGATGTAAAAGAAAATGGAGAGTAAAGAAGTGATTTAAAGAGAACTTTAAGATTTAGAAATTTTTTTGGAGAAGATGATTTTTAAGAAGCTTGAAAGTGATATTGGTTGTATTAAATAAAAGAGAAGATCTGAGCTTATTAATCTTTACTCTAGACTTTTCTCTTGAAAGCTTAAGTGCCGCAATGAGATCATAGGAAAAAATTTTAGTCTTGTATTTAAGAGAGATCAAGTAAAACCCATAAGATAGATTTTCGAAATTGGACTTGAGTTTTGAAATCGTTCTTAAGTTGAATATTAAACCATCAAGGCAATTAAGCAAGAACGGAATAAAAATAAGTTTTTTTTTTATGAGATTAACTTCAAAGTGTAAGTTTAAAAACCAATCCCATCCTCATGTGCTTTCAAGAACACTCGCTAAAACCAAGGCTTAAAGTTAGGCATTTAAATGATTTCATTGGATCTTTTCATTAAAATTGATCAAGAGTAGAATTAGAGAAGAGAGAATAGTGAGCTCAGAATGAAGAAATTAAGCTACTCATTATGAAGAAAGAAAACATTGAATTTAAATGTAACATACCCATGAGTTGGAGAAGAAAAGAATTCTGAATCTTTATTGATGTCACTTTAACGTCGGATTATAGTCACTCTTTCTCTCTCTAACTTTGTTTCTGTACTGAAATGAAAAATGAGATACAACTTCGCATAAACTATCTAACAATGATCATAAACCTTAAAAGTAAAGCAAGAATATACTGCTAGTCTTTGTCCCTTCTCTTCACGAATTTCTCAGAATTTATAGGGAAAACCAGAGGGGGAGCAAACACTCCCCCTTATCTCTTAACATGGTTGCGGGTCCGCGGATTTGGTCACATATCTGTGGCCTGGATGTGGCCAGTTGGCCACATTCAGGGGGAGCGTGTGTCTGTTTTGATCATTATCCCTTTTATCTTCAGCTTTAACCAACATGATTTGTAAAGATCAGCTTTAATTGATTTTTCACTGACTTTATCTTTCTTGATTTGCCTGATTTGTCTTAATCTTTGATTTGAATTAATTCTAAATTAAATCAGAATTTAAATAGGCTTTGGCTTCTTTGCTCTTCCTTTTCCCTTGGTAATAGGCCTGTACATTTATTAAAAAGTAGATAATAAAAAATAAAGTTTATTATAACATATATATGAAAAATATGACTATAATTATGCAATATCAGTGACAATCACACCCCCATGCCTATTTTTTGTTCGTCCTCGAGCAAAATAAAAACTAACTATCCATTTTCGTAGGAAATACAATTGCACTTAGCATGTGCAACAAGCCGTTAAATATCTAGGTTACCCCTAGAGGATGAGTTTTGTCTCGTGAGAGTTCTCAGTGGATTACACCCACAAAATCCATAAAGAAAGAAAAAAGTGTTAGTATTTTCTAAAAGCATTTTGAAAAGGAGAGAAGATATTTGAAGTATTATTGTAAGAGTTCAAGTAATCTATAAGTTATAGAAAAACATAATTATTCATTGCTAAACTTAATCTCTATTCAAAAACTTGTCACCAATCAAGGTAAGGAGTCAGACTTGTATTTCTCATCTAGTCTATTACTTTATTCTAAATCATATGCAACTTCATAAAATTTTGACTAGGAGTTCTTTAACTCTAACTCTTATGCCTTATTTATTTAAATTTTTAAATTTTTGGTAATATTATTCCTTAGTTCTATTAGGCTTTCTAATCTGCCCATGTAACGGGCCTTTCGTCGGTGACACCTAAATTGGACGGTTTTAGGGCACCGGTTGAGAAAATACCCCCAAGAATTTAAGAAATCAAGCAAACAAGGCCACAAAACTAAAGATTTTTATTTATAGGATGTATCACTTTTAGGCGTGAATACTTATGCTTTATGAGGCATAAATGCCCAGCTTAATCAGAGGATTATATATATATATATTATATATATATATATATATATATATATATATATATATATATATATATATATATATATATATATTTCAAACTTATCTAATCATCTTTTGCATAAATACCAAGGCTTGCTTAGGCTAAAACACTTAACTAATCAATAATTAGATTTATTTATTTTTCATATATATATATATTCTTCTTTTTTATAAGGCATAAGAATTTTTATTTTTGAACCCTAAGTGTGTAAGTGTACAAAGTGTGCATATTTCATCAAGGTAATGATCAAGACTAAATTACTTTTTCAAAATTTCTTTCTAACTGTAGAAATCAAACAAATAATCTTATTGTGACCAAGTATAAGAAATCCTAATTAGGATTCTCCTATCCTTAAAAGTTACTTAATTTCTTACAAAAAATATGTCAAAATATTGTTCTCTTTACAAAAAGTTTTTTTTGGGAGAATGTTAGTTATGTTAGAACCCTCCTTTACACCTATATCATGCATTGTCCCGAATGTATGAAAGAAATGAGTAGATGCATGAAATAAAATATAAAAGAGGTAAAGTTACAGATACACTAGGTCAAAAAGACCCATAGCCGTTTCATTTACCAGCACCGATTCCAAGAAGGGTTTAACGCATTGACCTTTTACCTTAAAGTCATTCCCATTCTTGGTGTCACTGATCTCAACAGCACCATGTGAAACACAGTCTTTATAATGAATGGCCCAGTCCATCTTGATTTCAACTTCCTTGCAAAAAGATTAAGTCTAGAATTATAAAGTAAGACTTTTGTCCGGAGACAAAAGTTTTTTTTTCATGATAAACATATCATGAAAAATCTTAACCTTACCTTTTGTTATTTTAGCATTCTCATAAGCTTCATTTCTCAACTCCTCAAGTTCGAAATTTGCAATTTCTGAAGGTCATCGACCTTATCTAAATCAAAATTTAGGTGCTTTATGGCCCATAAAGCTCGGTGCTCTAACTCAACAGGTAGGTGGCAAGCCTTTTCAAAGACTAACCTATACGGAGACATCCTTAGAATTATCTTGCAAGCGGTCCTGTAGGCCCATAAGGCATCTACCAGTTTGGTGGACCAATCTTTCCTGTTTTAGTTCACGGTTTTCTCTAAAATAAGCTTAATTTGTCTATTGGAGACTTCTACCTGCCAACTAGTCTGAGGATGATAAGGTGTGGACAATTTATGAGTTATGTCATACTTTCGCATAAAACTTTCGAAGGATCTATTGCGAAAGTGGGTGCCATTATCACCGATGATAGCACGAGGGGTTCTGAAACGCGAGAAGATGTTTTCTTTCAAAAACTTGATGACAACTTTGTTGTCATTAGTTTTGCTTGGAATGACTTCTATCCACTTGGACACATAGTCCAAAGCAACAAATATGTATTAGTTCCAAATGAATTAGGAAATGGACCTATAAAGTCGATACCCCAAACATCAAACAATTTTATTTCTAGAACTAGGTTAAGGGGCATCATGTTCCACTTGGAGATCCTTCCTACCATTTGGCATCTATGGCATGTCTTGCAAAACTCAAAGGTATCTTTGAACAAAGTAGGCCAATAGAATCCACTTTGTTGCACTTGTTTCAGCAATTTTGGGGGGACCAAAGGGTCCACTGCATGCAAGCTCGTGACAAAATTGTTGGCCCAGAGGCCTTCCACCCTAGTTTTGATAATGATTAACTCATAAAGTTATATTTACTAATAATCTTGTGATGTTTAGTTTCAAATCCTTAACCAAGATATTAGTAGGTGATTAGCTTCAATAAAGGTGTTTTGGAGCTTCTCACATGGTGATTCAAGAGCCCGAGCATTAAGATCATATATAGCACTCGTTGGAGTCAAGCTCGGTGGATCACTGCTTGGATGAGTCGGCTTGAAAACGGAGTTCGTCAAGAAGACTTCGGTACATAGTTTAGTTTTGTGTTTTAGATCCATGTGTAAAGATTAGATAGTATGATATGCTCAAGTTCACAACACACACACTTGTTTAAGTTTTCATGTTTATTGGTTTTCAATTTTTGGTTTAACCGATCTTGGTTTTCATGAATAGATAGTATCAATACAAGTTTACATTGTTTAATGTATATTAGATTTGTTCTATATACATGTATGCTTCATATCTTAGACAAACTTATTTTGATATGCCTATTCATGTGTTTGGAGTTTTGTGTTTTTAAACAAAACATATTTTCGGATTTAATATCAAAAACATTGATATAAATCTTTATATGTATATTAGAGTATATCCATATACTACATGCCTAAAAGTTGTTTAAATATCATATTTTTGTATTTGGATGAGTTTTGAAAAAATCGGATTTCCATTTGAAAAATTCAAGTTTTAGAAAATACAGTTTTTGGTTTTCGGTAAAATTTCTTAGTCATAAAAATGGTTCAAAAAGTTTGAAATTTGTGTTGAAATTTTTCACACAAGTTTGTATATCAATGTATTATACTGAACTTATTTTTGTGGATTTTTAGAGTATTTATGGGATTTATTTGAGAATTAAAAACCCTGTTTTTCAGTCCCTTAATTGCTTCTGCCAGGCCCTGGCGGTCGACCGTGCCGGTCGACCGGAACGATCGACCGGACGTGCACGAGACGTGCACAAAGGCCATAGGTTTTGGCCAGTCGACCGACTGAAGTCTCCTTACTCTCGGGTAAGGGCGGTCGACTGGGCGGTCGACCGGTGGTTGGCAACGGTCAAATTTCGACCGTTGGCCGGTTGACCAGCCGGTCGACCGGATGATCAAATCTGACAATATTTGCAGCCAACGGCTAGTTTTTTTAAAAGGGCTATAAAAACCCCATTTGTGGGCTGTTTTGGCTAAGACTTCCAAGAGCAAAAATTCTCCCCTTCTCTAGTGTTTTTACAAGTTTTAAAATGAGTTTTAGAGATTCAAAGATTTCATCTTCATTGTTTTAAAAATATTTTATTATTTCAAAGAAAATAGTCTTTTGAGAATTATTTTTGATCTAATAATTCTATATCTTTTTGGAGAGTTTCCCAATTGATTTTCTTTGTTAAAAACACTTTGTTTTCCACTCTTGAGCTTATCATTCTATCCTCTCTATAGGATCTTTATTTTTGTAGAAAAGAATTGATTTGTGGTCTCTTGATCACCAAGTTGTAAACCCTCCTACTTTGTGTTATCCTTCTTGGGTAGAGGTTAATTTTGGAGTGGTGGCTTTGTGCCCTATCCCTCTAGTGAGAGGTTGATTGGTTGTACTGGCTTTGTGCCTATCCCTCATTTGTGAGGTTGATTTGTTGTGGCTTTGTGCCTTGCCTCTAAGTGTAGAGGTTGTTTTGGTTGAGAGAGGAGTTGTGTACTCCATATTGTATTTGCCCCAAATCCTCAGTGGAGGTTCCCCGCGTGGGAGTCCTGTGTGGACAAGTGGATTGGAAATCCTTCTGTGTGAAGGCGAGGACGTAGAGCTGGGTGCTTGAACCTCGAAACAAATCTTGTTGTTTGTGCTTGATCCATTGACTCTAACTCTCTCTTTATATTGTGTCATTGTATCATTTCATATTGCTCATTCATATTATATGCTTGGCTTGTTTGTGTGTGCCTCACTTGTGCTTAACCACGAGAGCTTCATATAGCGCCTCAACTCTTATTCAGAGGAATCAAGAGGAGTTAGTCCAGAGCCCTTCACCGGGAATTCGGCTACACTCGTTGGTTGCATTAAGTGTAGTTTGCAATTTAGTTTTAATTTTCGCATTTAGCTCACTAGATTAGCCGTACATCTATTCACCCCCCTCTAGGTGTACCTTCAATTGGTATCAGAGCTTACGCTCCTGATATTAGGTTTAACCACCTAGGAGTGTGATCTTGGTTAGCTAATCTATCATTTACATTTGCACACGTATATTGTTTACACACACTCATGGATTGCTTGTCACCTCCCATGTTTGATGTTTCTAACATTGACATGTGAAAATTTAGGATATCCATGTACTTGAAAACCCTAGGCTTGCATGTTTTCTTTGCTGCTACCAAGAAATCCTATCTTGGTAATAGCAATCATATAGAGGCCAATACACAAGCCCTTGAGGCACTTAGAAGCATGCTTAATAAAGAATATCTTATGCTTGTTTCTAACTGTGATTCCGCCTTTGCAGTGTGGAGCATGTTGACTTCCTCCGAGCTACGAACACCCAACATCATGGAGGATGAATCTAGTAGAGAATCCGAGCAACATTGCTACATGGTCCAAGGGAATGACACCCTTGAGGTATATTCGGAATCTCAATTAGATAATGATGATGCTAGTTCTTCTTGTGATGAATATATTGATGCCAATGCCTTGAATGAAGAATTATCTATTGTATGGGAAAAATTGTTAGAAAAATATAATCTTTTGAAAAAGAAGAGTTTAGAACTTAACAAAGAAAATAAGGATTTATGTTCAAAACTTGATTTGCTTTTGCAAAAGAAGGAAGAGATTTCAAGTGAACGTGACTCACTTAAATCTCAACTAGATCTTACCCTAAAGGAAAATGAGTTTTTAAAAAATAGAAATGATTGTAATGAAGTTTTAAAGAAAAATAAAGCTATAACTTCAAAACTTGATTTTGTTTTAAATGAAAATGAATCTTTGAAAAGCAAAATCACTTCTATTTCAAAGGAATTGAAAATTGTTTTAAATAAAAATGTTTCTTTGAAAAATAATATTGATTCTCATGTTTGCCATGCTAGTGTAGCTTCACCTAGCTTACCTATTGCATGCTCCATTTTATCTTCTAGTATTGAAAATGATATAAATATTTTGAAGAAAAATGTTGATTCTTTGGGCTCCACTTTGAGCCATTGTGCTTTGAACCATACACGTTTGGAATCTATGTTTTGAAAGAAACAAGTTCTATCTTTACATGCACAACATACACGGCATACACATGCTTCGCACGTACATACCCATAACACGATGTATGCTCATGTGTACACTTGTACACATTGTGGATGTAAGGGCTACCATGCTAAATTTTGTTATGATCGTATAAATGATTCTAATTTAGCAAATAAGTTTGTTTGGGTTAGGAAAGAAACTAACCCCCATGGATCCAAAAGAGTTTGGGTACCAAAGACCACCCCTATTATTTTTGATGTAGGTGTGGGCTCTCGCATGACGTGAGAGTGATGGTGCCTTGAGGTGGATGCGTTCTGAGCTTAAAGAGGACAATTTGGATGCATCACTTTCAAGGGGAGTTTGGTGGGAGGACCACCTTGTTTTTGGGGACATGGAGAGTTGCCTTCTAGGTTTTGGTAACTATCCCTTACTCCTCATTTATGTTTGCATGCTTTTAGTTCATTCATAGCATGTCTTGTTTTAATGTTCATTATGTCATATGCCATGATTATTAGATTAGTGATACACATATTTAGTTATTTGAGACACCCATGTTTAATATGAATTTATATCTTTTTGTCCTCACATTTGTTTTTAACTAATGTGTATGTCCTAGATCTAATGCATGTGCATATACATAATGATCATATGAGTTTTTTGTTTTGATGCTTCATGTGTTGATTACTTGTTTGAATGTTAGTTTTCATTAAAACTAGGATATATAGTTGTACATGTAGTGAGCCACAAATAGATCATTATATGTTTGTGCTTGAACGCTCATTTGTACCCATTAGATGTACTAGTATAGTCTAGTTTTGATGATTCATACATTTGACTTGTATTCCCGTTTTGTCATGTTTTTCATGTTTGTGTTTTAACTTCATGTATATGTCCATCTTGTCTAAACTATTAGCTATACATATACATTCCTTGAGCCACTTGCCTTCATGCATATACTTTTGTGGACTCGCTATATTTGGATATGTATGTATACTTTAGTTTGTACATGACATACATATACCTTGAAGATTAAATCGTTTTGATGATTTTCATGTTTCATGGAATATAATTTTGTTTTATTCCTTACTTGAAGGATTTCGTACTAGTTTTCAAATTTTTCTTAAAACTAGTTCGTATTCTTCATTATGGTAGAGTTTTCAAACATACTTTATCTTCAAACCTATTTTTGAAAAATCCAACCCATTTAAGGGCGGTTGGTTGGGCGATCATGCCTTGTATGCTTATTATTGAAAATCTTTTTAAACTTGTGCATGAAATGGGTGGTAGGTAATATGAGTTATACACTTAATCTTATTGTATTTTCAATTGGTATCATTGGATTGTTTCAATTGGTATCAATATTGACACTCTTTTTGTATAGTCATATATATGTTTATATATATGTATGCTTACACTTCAAATAATATCAATTTTTATTGGTATTCTATTTTTATACATGTATATGATTTATTTGTGCTTGAGTCTCAAAGAATTTACTTGTTTAAAGCACAAAGTTTGTTTATGCTAAGCTTGAATCAAACCCTTATTTCAATTGGTATCTCAATTGATGTTTTAATAAGCTTATGCATTATTTTTAAAATTGGTATTTTTATTGGAATAAAAAATGTGAAATAATCCTCAATATCTTTATTGGTATCAATATGATTCTATTTTTAATTAAAATTCAAAATTTGTAATGTGTATTTACAAGTGGTATCTTAATATTACAAGAAGTACCTTAAAATTTTTGTTTGATTTACTAAGATATCTTAAATTTTGTTTTAATAAGAAAATTAAAAATATTTTGATTTATATTGCCTATATGCAAGGGGAGCTTAACATCTCTTCTACATATAGATTCATGTTGAGTGTATCTTATATTGAGGAGCTTGACAACTCTTCTTTATGCGGTACACGTGTGTAGGGGAGCTTCACATCTCCTCTTATGCATTACATATTATGTGTTATGTGAATTAGGGCTTGTCATTCTTTCTTCATGTAATGCATATATGTAGGAAAGTTAACTTAGCGTCTTCCTCTTCATGAATGTGTATCGCATATTTCTCTTTATTGATTGATTTGAGTTCACCTCTTTGTGGGAGAGAACATTATTTTTGTGTTTACTTTAACTCCTTTGTTGATGATTGACAAAAAGGGGAAGAAGTATTTGGTATATATGCATGTTTTTCCTTACTTTATTCATAAAGGGGGAGAAGGATTTATGTTTATACATATTATTTTGTTTTGCAAAAAGAAGAAAAGAATTTGATTTGTTTCATGCTTGTTTATGCATGTTTATCTCCTTATATTTGCATACATGTTTGTTTAGATTCATGTGCTTTATTGCCATATATTATTATTTATTGTGATGCATGAGTTAAGGGGGAGCTTCTTTGAAACTTTACTTTAATCCATGCATATATAACTCTATGAGTTTTGTCATCATCAAAAAGGGGGAGATTGTTGGCCCAGAGGCCTTCCACTCTAGTTTTGAAGATGATTAACTCATGAAGTTATGTTTACTAATAATCTTGTGATGTTTAGTTTCAGATCCTTAACAAGATATTAATAGGTGATTAGCTTCAACAAAGGTGTTTTGGAGCTTCTCACATGGTGATTCAAGAGCCCGAGCATCAAGATAATATATAGCACTCGTTGGAGTCAAGCTCGGTGGATCACGGTTTGGATCGAGTCGACTTGAAGACGGAGTTCGTCAAGAAGATTTCGGTACATAGTTTAGTTTTGTATTTTAGATCCATGTGTAAAGATTAGATAGTGTGATATGCTCAAGTTCACAACACATACACTTGTTTAAGTTTTCATGTTTATTGGTTTTTGGTTTTTGGTTTAACCGATCTTGATTTTTATGAATAGATAGTATCAATACAAGTTTATATTATTTAATGTATATTAGATTTGTTCTATATACATGTATGCTTCATATCTTAGACAAACTTATTTTGATATGCCTATTCATGTGTTTGGAGTTTTGTGTTTTTAACAAAACATATTTTCGGATTTAATATCAAAAACATTGTATATATATATATCTTTATATGTATATTAGAGTATATTCATATACTACATGCTAAAAGTTGTTTAAATATCATGTTTTTATATTTGGATGAGTTTTGAAAAAATCGGATTTCCATTTGAAAAATTCAAGTTTTAGAAAATGCAGTTTTTGGTTTTCGGCAAAATTTCTAAGTCACAAAAATGGTTCAAAAAGTTTGAAATTTATGTTGAAATTTTTCACACAAGTTTGTATATCAATGTATTATACTAAACTTATTTTTGTAGATTTTTAAAGTATTTATGGGATTTATTTGAGAATTAAAAACCCCGTTTTTTCAGTCCCTTAATTGCTTCTGCCAGGCCCTGGCGGTCGACCGTGCCGGTCGACCGGACCAGGAGCCGGTCGACCGGACTTGCACGAGACGTGCACAAAGGCCATAGGTTTTGGCCGGTCGACCGACTGAAGTCCCTTTAGTCTCGGGTAAGGGCGGTCGACCGGTGGTTGGCAACGGTCAAATTTCGACCGTTGGCCGGTCGACCAGCCGGTCAACCGGATGGTCAAATCTGACCATATTTGCAGCCAACGGTTAGTTTTTTTAAAGGGGCTATAAACACCCCATTTGTGGGCTGTTTTGGTTAAGACTTCCAGAGAAAAAATTCTCCCCTTCTCTAGTGTTTTTACAAGTTTTAAAAAGAGTTTAGAGATTCAAAGATTTCATCTTCATTGTTTTAAAAGTGTTTTATTATTTCAAAGAAAATAGACTTTTGGGAATTATTTTTGATCAATAATTCTATATCTTTTTGGAGAGTTTCCCAAGTAATTTTCTTTGTTAAAAACACTTTGTTTTTCACTCTTGAGCATATCATTCTATCCTCTCTATAGGATCTTTGTTTTTGTGGAAAAGAATTGGTTTGTGGCCTCTTGATCACTAAGTTATAAACCCTCATACTTTGTATTATCCCTCTTGGGTAGAGGTTGATTTTGGAGTGGTGGCTTTGTGCCCTATCCCTCTAATGAGAGGTTGATTGGTTGTATTGGCTTTGTGCCTATCCCTCATTTGTGAGGTTGATTTGTTGTGGCTTTGTGCCTTGCCTCTAAGTGTAGAGGTTGTTTTGGTTGAGAGAGGAGTTGTGTACTCCATATTATATTTGCCCCAAATCCTCAGTGGAGGTTCCCTGTGTGGGAGTCCTGTGTGGACAAGTGGATTGGAAATCCTTCTATGTGAAGGCGGGGACGTAGAGGCTCGAACCTCGAAACAAATCTTGTTGTTTGCGCTTGATCCATTGACTCTAACTCTCTCTCTTTATATTGTGCCATTGCATCATTTCATATTGCTCATTCATATTATATGCTTGGCTTGTTTGTGTGTGCCTCACTTGTGCTTAACCACGAGAGCTTCATATAGCGTCTCAACTCTTATTCAGAGGAATTAAGAGGAGTTAGTCTAGAGCCCTTCACTGGGAATTTGGCTATACTCGTTGGTTGCATTAAGTGTAGTTGCAATTTAGTTTTAATTTCCGCATTTAGTTCATTAGATTAGCCGTACACCTATTCACCCCCCAGGTGTACCTTCAAAAATGACAGAACACTCTTAATCTTCTTATCTAGAATGCATCTCCTAATGATTTGATCAGAATAATACTTGAAAAGATTGGTTCATCTCAGAAAAATTACCGGACTTGAGATAAGAACCAATAACATCTTATTTAGACCAATGAGATGGAATTTGTTACGTGACTAAGTAGTTTACTGTTTCAGCAAATCAAGATTCCCTAAAGGCAACCAAGAGTTGTTCATCGGAAAAATTATCATTGATAGGCAGTTCATTGCATGGTGAGTTTGGAATGTGCGAGAGGTGGTCAACAACGATATTTTTTATGCATTTCTTATCTCGAATCTTGAGATCGAATTCTTGAAGAAACAAGATCCAATGAATTAGTCGGGCCTTAGCATCTTTCTTGGCTATAAGGTATCTTGGCGCGGAATGATCAGTGAAAATGATGATTTTGGATCTAAGTAGGTTGGGACAAAATTTCTCTAACGCAAATACTTTATCCAAGAATTCCTTCTCGGTTGTAGTGTAGTTCAATTGCGCATCATTGAAAGTCCTACTTAAGTAGTAAATAACGTGCTGCTTGTTATCAATGCGTTGTCCTAAGACAGCGCCTATAGCAAAATCAGAAACATCACATATGATTTCAAACGGTTTTGACCAATCCGGTACAGAGATGATTGGTGCAGAAATAAGCTCATTTTTCAGCTTCCTCTGAGCATTAAGACATCCACTATTAAAAGTGAAGGACACGTCCTTAGCTAAAAGGCTAGTTAAGGGTCTAGCAATTTTGCTAAAATCCTTAATGAACCTACGATAAAAACTAGCGTGTCCTAAGAAGGATTAGATATCTTTAATACATTTTGGCACCGGGAGCTTAGGTATTACCTCAATTTTGGCTTTATCCACTTCTCTTCCATTCTTAGAAATTTCATGACCCAAGACAATTCCATGTCTTACCATGAAGTGGCATTTCCCTAAGTTCAGTGTCAGATTTTTTTTTTTGGCACAACGTTGGAGAGCGGGTTTGAGATGGTGAAGACATTGATCGAATGAGTCTCCATAAATGGAGAAATCATCTATAAACATTTTCAAAAATTATTCCACCATATCAGAAAAAAGACTCAACATGCAATATTGAAATGTTACTGGGGCATTGCACAAGCAGAAAGGCATTTGACTATATGCAAATGTCCCAAATGGACATGTGAACGTGATCTTTTCTTGGTCTTTTGGAGCAATGGAAATCTAATTACACCCCGAGTAATTGTCCAAAAAACAGTAATACTCGTGGCTAGCCAAACATTCAAGCATTTGGTCAATGAAGGGAAGCAGGAAATGGTCCTTACGAGTTGCTACATTTAGCTTCCTATAGTCAATGCAAATTCGAATCTTTGTGGGAAGTCGAGTTTGGACTGACTCTTTGTTCTCGTTTTACACCACGGTGAAACTAGATTTCTTCAAAACCGCGTGGACATGACTGACCCATTGGCTATTAGAATTGGGATAGATTATCCCATTGTCTAAGAGTTTCACAATTTCAGTATGAACAACCTCTTGTATTATAAGGTTTAACCTACGCTGCGGATCTCTATTCGGTGTCGCTTCTTTATTGAGATGAATGCGATGTTGAATTATGGCTAGACTTAATCCCTTTATGTTGGTCATAGTCCAACTAATGACTTATTTATGTTTTCTAAGAATTGTCTTAAGGTTCTCTTCCTGCCTGTCATTTAAATAGGGTGCAATTACGATGAGAAAGGTCTCTTATTTGCCTAGATAAATGTACTTGAGATGCGTAGGTAAGGTTTCAACTCTAAAGAAGGGGAAGGCTCATTGGAAGGAGGAGTCAAGTTTATTGGCTCCACATTTGGTGAAATAGGGCTTGAGCCTAATTCACAGCAGACTCAAAGTCTGATCAAGATTAAAGTCTTCAAACTCTAATTTGAAGTCATAATCAGTTTCTAGTTCCAAGTCTTCTCTATGTTCGCTTGTGAAACTCTCAATTAGGTTAACTTCAAATGTTTGATCCTCAACATCTTGGTGTTGCTTTCCTAGGTTGAAGATATTGACTTATCTAGTCATTTCTCTAAAGGTTAACCTCATGGACTCATTCTTATAATTGATAAAAGCATTGGCAGTAGCAGGATGGGCGCCCTAGGATAACAGAAGTTTGAGCTCTAGGATTGGACACAAGTTGTGTCTCAAGAACATTGAAATCAACAGGGTAGATAAACTCCCCGAATCGGATAAGGACGTCATTAATTTTTTCTTTGGGAACTTTCATTGATTGGTCAGCCAGTTGGATGGTGACTCGAGTTGGATTAAGATTGCCCAACCCGAGTTGTTGATAAACTGAAAAAGGGAGCAAGTTGATGCTTGCTCCCAAGTCAAGAAGTGCATGACTAATCTCGGCTTGTCCTATAATGTAGACAATGGTGGGATAACCCGGATCCTTGTACTTGACAGGGATCGGATCTGACAGTAGCTAGTGTGTTAGTGGCTAAGAAGACTTTCTTGGGTATATTAGTCTTTCTCTTCTTGGTGCACATGTCCTTAAGAATTTTGCATAAGATGGGACTTGTTGGATAGTATCAAGAAGTGACACATTTATCTTCACTTGATTGAAGATCTCAATTATCTTATCCGTGTGTGGATTCTGCTTGTTCTTCAGCCTATTTGAAAATGATACTATAGGCTTATGCACATGACTGGCTGACTTGTCTTTTTCAGACTCGTCAGATTGGGATGGATTAGAACTAGATGAAGTGAATGCTTGTTTGTTGTTGTGCTAAATGAGATTGGGTGGCATAGACACTTGATTATCAACTTTTTTCTTGACCTCAATGTATGAACAATATTACATTGATTAAACTATTGATCCTTAGCTAGATGAACTTGATTAGAATTTCGTGGGTTCGTTAATGGTTGACAAGGCAAAGTACTCTTGGGCCTCTCACTTTGTGAATTAGCTAACTGACTCATTTGAACCACTAAACTCGTTATGGCTTGCGCGTTGTTGTTCTGCAATGTTTGTATGAGCGACTCTTGGTTCCTCATATACCTTTTCATATTCTTCTCAAAATCAGTCGTTCTTTTCTCAAGTGGAGGACCTTGGAAAGAAGTTTATGGAGCATGGTTAGAAAAGTTCTGTTGATAATTGAAAGAATTAGATTGATGATTGAAAAAATTGTGATGGTAATTGGATTGATGATAAGAAGATTGTGATTATAATTGGGATGTTGGAAGTGGTTTGACCTTGAGTGGTCATTATTGTTTTGGCTCCATAAAAATTCAGGTGACTTCTCCAACCAGGATTGTACATTTGAGCATAAGGATTGTTATGGGGCTTGAAAAGGCCGCATTCATGGGCTCGGGATACATTTGTTAAGCATTGAAAAGTGGATATTCTTCAAACGCATGGTTCATGACTTGACATTAAGTACAACCTGGAGTTAAAAATTAGTTTGGGCTGATTTGGTTGACTGGAACTGGCTCCTTGGTTTCTAGAGCTTCCATTCTTCTCATTAGGCTAAAAATTTTAGCCTCGACAGTTATAGATAAGTCTATTGAATGGAGATCTCCTTTTGAAGAGATAGGATTTGTGCTCCTAGAATTTTCAGGAGTAGGTTCCCATTGGAGGGTCTTTTCGGCTAGATCTTCAAATAAATCCCATCCTTGATTTTCATCCTTTACAAGAATCCTCCTTGGCACATGGTTTCTAAGAGGGTTTTGTTCTAGTAGTCTAAAATGTCATAGAGAATTTGGCATTGTCGTCACTTCTCTATGCCATGATGAGGACACTGGATAAGGAGGTATTTGATGCGTTCAAAGTACCTCCAAAACGGTTCACTAGGTTCTATCTTGAACTGCATGATGTTCTTCCAAATGAGAGCGGACTTGTGAATTAGATAAAATTTCTTCAAGAAGATCTTGATGAAATCATCCCACGATGTGATGGAACCCGCCGCTAAGCTTTATAGCCATTTTTTGGCTAAAATCCTTAAGAGAAAATGGAACGAATCTCAACCTAATAGCATCATCTACAAGGTGAGGGATTTTTATCATTAAGCATACTTTCTCAAATTCTCTTATGAAGAAATACACATCTTTGGATTATAAGCCATGAAATTTAGGAAGTGTTTTGATGAACTGAGGCTTAAGCTCAAAATTGTTGTCACCAATTGATGGAAGTTGGATGCAAGATGGAAGTGAGGTTCTTATGGTATAGAACCTATCCTGCAAAGTATGTCGGTTGAGCCATAGCCAGATCTGGTTTTGGTTCTGGTTTGGACGGTAAAGTGTTTCTAGTCAACCTAGATGAGTTTGGATCTCTGACCACACTTGCATATAAAATTACTACCACAAACAAGCTTACCAATCGGTCAAAAAGAAAAGAGAAAAATTCAACCACGCCTATTCTAAAGGAAACTTGGACCTAAACTAATCCTAACTGGTTAGATTGTCCACATGAAGTATAATGCAGAATCTAACCACAAGCTAATCAGCCAGGTCGGGGCAAGATTGGTGGGAGGTATCCGCGCAAAAAGCGACAGATCTAATTAAGCCAAACCACCAGCCTTTGAAGTTTCACCTCTCGATCCCCGTCCTTTGAAATCGATTTGGCAGGAGTCAAATTCTAACACATTCCCCCTTAGGATAACCTCCTAATGAGCTCGAGATGTCCCTAAGGCTAACATCTATCAGATTTTAAGTTAGACTTAGGTTGTGCGTACTTGGAGATGGTTTGTTGGCTAAGAAAGGGTAATGACTCCCCCACCTTATCTTTTATTGGGTTTTGCCCTTAAAATGATTTAGTGCAAAGTGTGCAAGATATAGAAAAGTAGTATCCAGCAAGTAAGTAATCACTCAAGAATATTTCCTAAGCTATATGCTATGCAAACGTACCTTGTCTCCAGCTTTCTTCAACAATAATAGAAATAAAAACGTAATTAGACAAATGCCTAGGAATGCAAGTCTAAATATTTTTTAAGCAATTTCAATCAACCAATTACTGATGGATTAAAAATAGGATTGTGGGATAACCAAGTGTAAAAAACTAGCAATAAAGAAAGCTTGTTTTTGCAGAGCAACATGTCCTGCAAAAAGAGTTTTTAGTATTCCCACAAAAAAATGCATTTATGTGCAAACTCTTGAAATCCTATTCCCTACTTTCTAGAACAGGGGCACAGGATTACAAGTCTTCTTCTGCAATGCTCAAATTCTCAACTTAATTTCTTTAACCCTGAAACAAAACTTCAAACTTGTCAAAAACACAAGAATACCATTCCCTTCCCGGCAACGACGCTAAAAATTGATTGCAGAAATTAGAAATACCGTATAACTTAGGGCTAACGGGTCGTGTCCACGACGAGAGATGCGATGCAAGCATTTTGATATTTTGAGAAAATAAGTTTTAGTGTTGATATTTTTTTAGATGAAAAAGAAGATGAAGAATAAAGAAGTGATTTAAGGAAAACTTTAAGATTTAGAAATTTTTTTGGAGAAGATGATTTTTAAGAAGCTTGAAAGTGATGTTGATTGTATTAAATAAAAGAGAAGATCCGGGCTCACTAATTTTACTCAACTTTAGACTTTTCTCTTGAAAGTTTAAGTGCCTCAATGAGATCATAGGTAAAAATTTTAGTCTTGTATTTAAGAGAGATCAAGTAAAACACATAAGATAGATTTTCGAAATTAGACTTGAGTTTTGAAATCGTTCTTAATTGAATGTTAAACCATCAAGGTAATTAAGCAAGCATGGAATAAAAACAAGTTTTTTTTTATAGGAGATTAACTTCAAAGTGTAAGTTCAAAAATCAATCTCAAGCTCATGTGCCTTCAAGAACACTCACTAAAAAGTAAGGTTTAAAGTTAGGCATTCAAATGATTCCATTGGGTCTTTTCATTAAAGCTGATCATGAGTAGAATTAGAGAAGAGAGATTAGTGAGCCTAGAATGAAAAGATTTAGCTCCTCATTATGAAGAAAGAAAACATTGAATTTAAATGTAACATACCCTTGAGTTGAAGAAGAAAAGAAGTCTAAATCTTTTTTGATGTCACTTCAACGTTGAATTGCAATCACTCTTTCTCTCTCTTATTTTGTTTTTGGACTGAACTACAAAATGAAAAATGAGATACAACTTCTCATAAACTATCTAACAACGATCCTAAACCTTAAAAATAAAGTAAGAATTTACTTCTAGTCTTTGTCCTTTCTCTTCACGAATTTCTCAGTATTTATAGAGAAAAACTAGAGGGAGGAGGTGTGAACAGATAGGGGGAGCAAACACTCCCCCTTATCTCTTAACATAGCCGCAGTTTCGTGACCTGGATGTGGCTAGTTGGCCACATCTATTTTGATTCTTATCTCTTTTATCTGATGGGATTTTCATTTTGATATTCAGATTTTGACAATTCTCCTTTTATCTTCAGTTTTAACCAACTTGATTTGTAAAGATCTATTTTCACTGATTTTTCTACTGGTTTTATCTTCTCTTATTTGCCCTGATTTGTCTTGAACTTTGATTTGAATTAATTCTGAATTTAAATCCGAATTTAGATGGGTTTTGAGCTTCTTTGCTCTTCCATTTCCCTTGGTAAGAGGCCTGCACATTTATTAAAAATTGATAATTAAAAATAAAGTTTATTATAATATAGATATAGGAAATATGACTACAATTATGTAATATCATTAGTCGATCAATACTGTTATAGTATAGATTATTGCTTCCTTTATTTTATCACTCACTAGGTTGCTTTCTGACGACTTTGGGTTTGCATGCCCAGGTCAAGAGTTGATTTTTAGGCCTAAATTGAATTCTGACTAATTTTATTTTTCTTTCAAATAATTTAGTTTCTTAGTTAGAGCAATATTCCTTTTGTTTTGCCTATGTAAGCGCATTGTATCTTTGTATTTCAATTCAACATATATATAACTTTTTATCAATTAAAATTGAGTTTATCTCTTTAATTGCTCTTGAATTTGAGTTGCTATCCTTTACTCGTGGATTCGAGCGTTGTGCTCATGGATTCGAGTACAGACCCTGCCTGAAAGATCATTTCAAGGTTCGTGTATACTAGAACGAGATCTAGCTGGTGTCGTTCTCCTCCGCTTCCGCATCATATCCCAACTGAGATTTACAGTCAAGTAATGCTGAGAAGAAAAGCTTTCTCAGATGCTTTGGTATTCAAGCTCTTATTTTTACACTTTAGCTGTGGCTTATATATGGGAATCCATGGAGGGTCACTAAATAACTCAATTTTCGCCCTTGAACGATTTGTGTCAATGGTTTAATTCCATCCAAAATTTGAGATAAAGGGTGTAGACCAAAAGATGATTCATAGGTAAAGTATCGAAATTGACAATGTCATAAAGGATTAACATATGATATGGAATTAAATAAAGCAAAAGCTTAATTCTATGGAGAAGGCTACTAGATAATGCAAATTGGCCCATTTTAAAACTTGCTGTGTTTTTAGTGTGTTGCCTACGAAAAGAATAATTTGTGATATTTATCTTAGTCATTTGAATGCAGGTTGGCATTCCCCTGGTGGATGTTTGGCGCATGGAATTTGGAGGATAAAGCATGTAGCTGAGGGCTCTTTTTCAAAATTTTCATATTGGCAAGTTAAATTTTAAGGAGGGAGGAGTCTTAATTTTTTTGCGGTATATGGGTTGAGTAATAGAGAGAGTTTTGAGGTTGAAGAAAAATTAATGTTGTAAGAGTTGGGTATACTTACTAATTATATATATATATATAGGGAGCTGATCCTCTAAGAACGGTTCTCACGGATTTCTGTAAGAACTTTCACGTGGGTCGTCGGATCTGATAGATCAAATCAAATAAAATTAGATCTCTATTAAATCCGACGGCCCACGTGAAAGTTCTCACATGAATTCGTGAGAACCGTTCTTAGGGGATCAACTCATTATATATAGGGAGCTGATCCTCTAAGAACGGTTCTCACGGATTTCTGTAAGAACTTTCACGTGGGTCGTCGGATCTGATAGATCAAATCAAATAAAATTAGATCTCTATCAAATCCGACGGCCCACGTGAAAGTTCTCACATGAATTCGTGAGAACCGTTCTTAGGGGATCAACTCATTATATATAGGGAGCTGATCCTCTAAGAACGGTTCTCACGGATTTCTGTAAGAACTTTCACGTGGGTCGTCGGATCTGATAGATCAAATCAAATAAAATTAGATCTCTATTAAATCCGACGGCCCACGTGAAAGTTCTCACATGAATTCGTGAGAACCGTTCTTAGGGGATCAACTCATTATATATAGGGAGCTGATCCTCTAAGAACGGTTCTCACGGATTTCTGTAAGAACTTTCACGTGGGTCGTCGGATCTGATAGATCAAATCAAATAAAATTAGATCTCTATCAAATCCGACGGCCCACGTGAAAGTTCTCACATGAATTCGTGAGAACCGTTCTTAGGGGATCAACTCATTATATATAGGGAGCTGATCCTCTAAGAACGGTTCTCACGGATTTCTGTAAGAACTTTCACGTGGGTCGTCGGATCTGATAGATCAAATCAAATAAATTAGATCTCTATCAAATCCGACGGCCCACGTGAAAGTTCTCACATGAATTCGTGAGAACCGTTCTTAGGGGATCAACTCATTATATATAGGGAGCTGATCCTCTAAGAACGGTTCTCACGGATTTCTGTAAGAACTTTCACGTGGGTCGTCGGATCTGATAGATCAAATCAAATAAAATTAGATCTCTATCAAATCCGACGGCCCACGTGAAAGTTCTCACATGAATTCGTGAGAACCGTTCTTAGGGGATCAACTCATTATATATAGGGAGCTGATCCTCTAAGAACGGTTCTCACGGATTTCTGTAAGAACTTTCACGTGGGTCGTCGGATCTGATAGATCAAATCAAATAAAATTAGATCTCTATCAAATCCGACGGCCCACGTGAAAGTTCTCACATGAATTCGTGAGAACCGTTCTTAGGGGATCAACTCATTATATATAGGGAGCTGATCCTCTAAGAACGGTTCTCACGGATTTCTGTAAGAACTTTCACGTGGGTCGTCGGATCTGATAGATCAAATCAAATAAAATTAGATCTCTATCAAATCCGACGGCCCACGTGAAAGTTCTCACATGAATTCGTGAGAACCGTTGTTAGGGGATCAACTCATTATATATAGGGAGCTGATCCTCTAAGAACGGTTCTCACGGATTTCTGTAAGAACTTTCACGTGGGTCGTCGGATCTGATAGATCAAATCAAATAAAATTAGATCTCTATCAAATCCGACGGCCCACATGAAAGTTCTCACATGAA
This sequence comes from Agave tequilana, assembly GCA_038442645.1. Lineage (NCBI taxonomy): Eukaryota > Viridiplantae > Streptophyta > Magnoliopsida > Asparagales > Asparagaceae > Agave > Agave tequilana. The sequence goes on from JAVJIF010002890.1 coordinate 33,567, forward strand.
TTCGTGAGAACCGTTCTCAGGGGATCAACTCATTATATATATACACTAACTAATTGTTGTGGTAAAGTTATAATATTTGAAAAGTTAATTCAATATTTTGGAGTTTTCTTTTGAGGACAAATTGTTCAAGAAAATCTTAACTTATTTTTTGAGGCTCCTTGTCACTTCTTTGGGTTTAAATAATCGCCACTCGGTTAACCTAGAAAATGTGAGTTTGATTTCTTAATTGAGATGAATGAAAGAAAAAATTCTTATACATAAATGATCTTATAAAATTGAGATAAATTTTATTTTTTCGCTGTTATTGTAGCAAATGGGGGGTTTGATATTTTTAGCTGTTATATATGCAGTTGCCTAACGAGATGGTAGTTGCTGGAGGAAATGTTTAGACCTATTGCTACTGTACAAAGCATCATAAATGTTAATAGACATGTGATACATTATATCTAGACATGTGTATAAATATGTGATACATTGTATCTGGACATGTATGCTTTCCTTATTTCATTCTCCACTTCTATATATATTGATGTAACCTTTTATGAATAATATATAGAAATTTTCTCCTTCTCCAAATTATCATGGTATCAGAGCCATTCCTCTGCTGATAGTCGTTCTATGCTATTAATGAGCCTGCGTTGGGTCATACTCATGTATCTGTGCCTAGAGCCGGGCTATCTCTTCTTCTTTCGCTATTGTTGACCTTGATGGTATCTTACTCCGGTGTCGCCCTCAGCCCTTGCCTCCACAGTTGGTCTTGGCCGTTACCGTCTAGCGTGAAGGCTTCCTTCTCAGAGATCTCTCCAGCAACGACTTCACCATTCTTGCTGTCGAGAAGAGACAATCGACGAGCAATGACTTCACTATTCCCGCCATCGATGAGAGACGATCGACAAGCGATGATTTCACCACTCCCGCCATCGATGAACGACGATCGACGAGCAATGACTTCACCATTCCCACCGTCGACAGAGATGATCGACGAGCAATGACTTCACTATTCTCATCGTCGATGAGAGACGATCGACGATTGTCTTCCTAAACTCTCGGTGTTTGATCCACTGTGAGTTTGAGGGGGTGTTAACAAATATGTGATACATGCGATATATTATATTTAGACATGTGTATAAACATGTGATATATTATATCTAGAAATGTATACTTTCCCTTCACTTCTATATATATTGATGTAACCCTTTATGAATAACATACAAAAATTTTCTCCTTCTCCAAATTATCAATAAATATACTTTCTCTCTAGTCAGGCATCCTTTTGTGGGATTTGGTTCATGTGTGAGACACATACATATATTATAAAAGGGCAAATCTTGCGTTGAAACGTGTATAAGATGTCGGATTTCAGGAGTACAAAACTTTAAAGTATTTGAACCTCTAATAATATTATAAGAGTGATTGACCCTCTTATAATATGCGTATGTGGCTCAAATACGTGAACCAAACCCCTTCATGTCATCCTGAACTTTGTGTTTTGTTTTTGTTGTTTTTTCTTTTTCTGTTTCCAACATATGTGTTGCCGTATATATCACATTTGTATCTTGTTTTATTATAATCTTATTAATAAAAATTGCATAGTTTATAATCGCCTCTAACTTTTATCAAATTTACAAAAATTGCAGTAAAATAAAAGCAGGCCCAAGCATTGAACACCCATTCTAGAGCCAAGAGATTTGTATCACTTGATGTACGTACATGCATAACACGACATTCCACCCCAATTTTATTACCAAAATCTATTAATGTTTTTTACAATTCCAATTTTTGCATTTTCCCCTCAAACACAAAATTTATGATTAAGTTAATGGAAATGGGAAGGAATGCACCAGCGGCAAAGCCACTGCAGCTGGCCCAGCTGCCACCACCTCCAACACTTCTCTCTTGAACGACCCCATGAGTTCCACCACCACCTGCCACCGCGATTGCGACCACCGCACGAGCCGCCTCAGTGACATCCGCCTCTTCCGGCCGCCCAGCCGCATGGTGCTCCCGCATGGCCTCCTCGGCCCGGTAATGCGCCTCATGTTCCCAAGCTCTACAGGCATTGCAATCTAAACCAACTTACCCATAATAAGATGGATTCCGGTACTAAACTACTAATAGCTACTTCTTATAGGTTATGTAGATGTAGGTATCAAGGAGAAACGTTTCGGCTAATGCTTGTGATGATATTTTGTTGCGCACGAGCAACAACTAATGAGGAATCTACCAATAGAGATAGATGCAGATAATAAGTACCCAAAAAACAAGAATAATTAAGCAAGAGAGAAAGCAAACACAATTTTCAACGAGGTTCGGCAATTTGCCTACGTCCTCGGGAAAGAGAAGAGAGTTCTTATTGAATCAATCAATTACAGGTTACAAATATCGGGAACACTACCCCTCCTTATATAGTCAAAGAATCCACAAAGTAAAGGAAACCAAAAATATTAAAATCAGATCATAAACGGATTCTGAATCAGATTTAGAAACAGGCCGCGCAACAGAGTAAGTCGACTTATAACATCAATTAGTCGACTTATAACCTTGATTAGTCAACTAATACATAGCTTAGTCGACTAGTCTGTAATGAAACAAAAACTTTCAACTCTCTGTTTGTCACATTAGTCGACTAGTCTATAACCTAGTCGACTATACTTGGTTCCCACCTGAGCAATCCAACTTTGATACGACTGATACGCTTTCGTATTCGATCCTATTGATTGCAACGCTCTTTGGCTAACCTTCAATAGAGTTTAACAAACCCTTTCAACAAGATTTTACCCTCTTTCCCTATAATGCTCCATCTCGGTGAAAATTTCTCAAATCTGAGCCGAACTCCAACGAACATCTGGCGAAATCGACACATGATCTCGGTGAAATTAACACACGATCTTGGCTTGAGCGCTCCTAAACGAAATCGATACATGATCTTGGTGAAATCGACACACGATCTCGACTTGGCCAATAGACGAAACCGGTTCCTACAAAACAAATAACCAGCACATATACAATTGATTTCTAATTATCATGTTGGCTCAAAGGCCTTCCACTCTAGTTTTGATGATGATTAACTCATGTAGTTATGTGTACTAATAATCTTGTGATTTTAGTTTCAGATCATTAATCAAGTTATTAGTTGGTGATTAGCTTCAACAAGATGATTTGGAAGCTTTCACATGTTGATTCAAGAGCCCGAGCGTCAAAGATCATATATAGCACTTGCTCGGTGGATCAAAGAGTTTTGGATCGAGTCGGCTTGGAGATTGCGCTCTACAAGAAGACATCGGTACCTTAGTTTAGTTTTGTGTTTAGATCCAAAATTGTAAAGATTAGAATAGTATGATAATGCTCAAGTTCACAACACACACACGTTTCATGTTTTGAATATTGGTTTTTAGTTTTTTCGGTTTTAGGTTTAACCGATCTTGATTTTCATGAATAGATAGATCAAAACAAGTTTACATGGTTTAATGTATATATGATTTGTTCTATATACATACATGCTTTAATTTCCTAGACAAACTTAGTTTTGACTCACTTATTCATGTGTTTTATGTTTTGGTATTTTTGACAAAACATATTTTGGAATTATATGACAAAAACATGGATATATAGTTGTTTCATGTATATTGGATTTCTATCCATATGCATCATGCTTCAAAGTGTTTAAATATCGTGTTTTTGTATTTGGAAAAGTTTTGGACAAAACGTATTTTCTATTCAAAATTCAAGTTTTAGAAAATACAGTTTTTGATTTTTGGTAAAAAAAAATGATAAGACATAAAAATAGTTCATATTGATTGATATTTGAGCTAAACTTTTTACCACATGTTTATATATCAATGCAAAATGATAAAACTATTTTTGGTGATTTTTAGAAGTATTAAAAGAATTTTTAAACATGTTTCTAACTTAGTTTTCTGTTCCAGGCTTCACCAGTCGACTAGTCTTTTGACCAAGTCGACTTGGTTGAAGTCGGTCGACCGGGTCGGTCGACCGACGTGCACAGATTTGTGCACGTTTGGCAGACTTGGGACGGTCGACCGTCCGGGTCGACCGGGTCTGAGAGCAGAGCTCTCTGTTTGTTTGGGTCGACCGGGGCGGTCGACTGGTAGCTGCCAACGGGCAAAATTTGGCCGTTGGACGGTCGACCGGCAGTGTATTTCTGGCATTTTCTGCTGCCAACGGCTATATTTTTCTGGGGTCTATAAATACCCATTGGAAAGAGTTTTTCTAAAAGATTTTTTAGTGCGAATTTTTCCCTACTCTCTAGTGTTTTCACAGCAATCAAAAGAAGTTTTTGGATTCAAATTAAACAATCTATTTGGTGTTTTTGCTAGGGTTTGAAAATTCAAAGAAAAGGGTTTTTGGGAAAAAGAGTTTTGATTCATCTTCTGTATCTTGGTTTCAGTTTTTTCCCAAGGATTTTCTTTGTGATTTTGATTTCCATTCCATTGGTTTTCTCCACACTTGAGCAACATCTACTTTCTTATTCTATAGGATCTTTGTGTGGGAGAAAGAAATTGTTTGTGGTTGTTGTTTAGACCACCAAGTTAAAAACCCAATCTTTATTTGGCTTTGTGCCTTGGGTTGTATCCCTCAAGTTGTGAGGTGATCCTTGTGTTTGCTTTATGCTAATCCCTCGGGTTGTGAGGTGATTGTTTGTTGGATTGGAGCTTGCCTCAAGGAGGAGGTTGTTGTTGTAAAGAGAGGAGTTGGGTACTCCTTGTGAGAGTTCTTTGTGGACTAGCTAGTGGATTAGAAATCCTTCGTGTGTCGAAGGCGGGGATGTAGAGCTGGGTGCTCGAACCTCGTAACATATCTTGTTGTTTGCGCTTGATCCATTGATTCTCTCTATCTCTCTCTTTACTTTGTGCCTTACAACTATTCTTATTGTGCATTCTTATTGCTTGGCTTGGTTGTGTGTGCATCACTTGTTGATTGCACTTGAGTGTGTTGCATTAAGTTTTTAAATTCCGCATTGAGTTCATTAGATTAGCATAATCACCTATTCACCCCCCTCTAGGTGATCTTTCATATCACACTTGATCCAAATTGAGTTTGTCGTCCCCTCAGACAACACTTTTCAAACTCTAATCAATTGTAAGATTCCAAACTTCAGCTCAGCCATCCAAATAGAATGCAACAATCATGCCTTCCTAACACTCCACTGAAGAGAAATACCATATGAGCCAATCAACGAACGTGTCTCCAACTTAGCAACTTAATGGAACTCTATTCCAAATGACCTCAAGAAGAACCCCATCATGAGCCAACACTGACTCTCTAACTGACTGGCTCTCTTCTGTCTAAATGTCTTCAAGACGGTCCAACCAAATCTTAGTAGAGTACACCGAACACCATCATCGATTTCAACAAACTGGATGCACACACCCTTATACAAGCTCAACTATCTTCTCACCATAAGATCAAATGTTCATCGAGATCACAATACTTCACCTCTACATGAAGTCCAACTCTTCGCCTCTACGTGAAGTCCAAATCAGCTTCTCGAGAACCCAAGTACACCAAATAGCTTCATACGGGTTGCATCACCTAATGGCTGCGCCTTTACGGCTGCCTACGTACCTTGCCCAAGGGATCAATCCAACTGTAGTTCATTGAAATGAGCTCCACTGAGTTCAAGCACCTGTGACTAAATCTTCAGCAGCGAACCATACTGGTTAAGTCATATGAACCTTCTTATTATCGTCATGGAGAACAACAACATTCAATTTGAGCTTACCGCGATTATCAACTTGAGATTCATGCTTCTTCACCCACCTTCGTGGTTTTACCTTAGTTTCCATAGCTGCAAATAATTCGATGTTATCATCAATGTCTTCAACTTGTTCAGTATCAAAACTGGTTACATGATCTCCACCTGGTGTCTCATCCGGTGAAGTTCTCACTTATACCGAACCAACTGGAGATAGTGGAGTAGCATCAACCTCCACCCGCTGCGTTGGTCTTTGTCCTCTCTACCTGCTGAGAGACGGTAGATTTCAACAAAGAAGTCTCATCAAATGTGACATGCTGACTCAACATAATCTTCTTATTTTTGGGGTCCTACAATCTGTAGCCTTTCATATTTCTTTTGACGCCTAAAAATACAAACTTCTTTACTCGTGGATTTATCTTGCCATCTTTGGTACTAAAGTAGGCCGGACTTTCAAATACCCGCAGCAAACCATGATCTTGAGCAGCTTTCTCAGACCAAAATTTTAGAGGAGTTTTACCTCCTATCGCAGTTGATGATAATCCATTTATGAGATGGCTAGCATATACAATCGTCTCAGCCCAAAATAATTTGTCTAATTGTGCATTAGACAACAAACACCGAGCCTTCTCCATCAAAGAACAATTTATCTCCTTAGACAACCCATGTAATCCATTTGTGAAGTGAGTACCAATACCAGTGTTCTGGCCAAATTGTAGGATTTGGTTCTTATATCTTTCAATATTATCAATTTGTAACTCCTTGATATTCCTACTAGTCTGTTTCTCCATCACATCCTTCCACTTCACCAACATACCTAGGGCTTCAAATTTTTATCTCATGCCTAGATAAATTATCAATAAAAGAGACAAAATATCTATGACCTCTAAGCGATGCAGTCTTAGTAGGTTCCTAAATAACACAATCAAGAAGACCTTCCGAGTGGTGAGTAGTGGTGCTGGATTTTACTTTCTTCTTGTTCAGAACGCCGTGTTCACCCAATTTCATTGCAGGCAGATGCACCTTCCAATGATCCCTTCTTTGCTGGAGTTTGCAAAGACTTTTCTCCTCTGTATCTGAGCCTCATCTGCCAGACCTGTGTAGAAGCATCATCTGAAGAAACTGAAGTCTCCACCTGACCTGTAACTGTTATACCCTTAAAATAGTAGAGATTATTTAGGCAGACGCCCTTCATAACCACCATTGAGCCTTTGGTCATCTTGAGAACACCATCTCAATAGATATCACAAGACCCAATGCTTTCAAAGCACCAACTGAGATAAGATTACTTTTGAGTTGAGGTACATACCTCATTTCCTTCAATTCTCATACTATCCCATCAAATATCTTGATACGGACTGTACCTATCCCTCCACATTACACGGATGATCATCACCCATGACAGTGAAACATTCATCTATCTTCTCAAAGCTAGAAAACTAATCCCTGTTCAGGCAGATATGATAGGTAGTTGCTGTATTGAAGATCCACTCAGAATTACCTGAGTAACCAACAGTAGGAGTAGTAACAGAAAAAGAAAATACCGATGAGTCTGAATTCGATCCATTCGCCTGTGAAGTACTAACATGAGTACTGACTACCTGTGCAAGATTTTCCTCAGTCTTTGACTCCTTCTTCTTACCTTTGGTCTTTGGACAATCGACCTTTCAGTGCCTTAGCTCTTTGCATAAGGCGCACTAATTCTTCTTCAGATCTTTGAAATCTGACCTGGACTTTGATCTCTCCTAATCACCTCTGCCTTTCCGATTGGAACTCTTGCTTCTTACCGCCAATGCCTCTACTGATGTACTCCCAGATGAAGACAATCCATCCTGCCTCCTTACTTCATAATTCACAAGAGCAGCAGACACCTCACTGTAGTTTGGTGTTTGTCTTTCATTGATCAATATAAGAGTAAAGGTCTCATACTCTTCTTCAGGAAGAGAGTTCAATAGAATCTCCTTATCCTCTTCAATGATTTTCACATCCATATTAACTAAGTCTGTAAGAAGCTTTATGTAGCTATTCATGTGTTCGTCAATGGAGAGTTCTCTCTTGATCAGAAAGCGATAAAATCTCCTCTTCAACTGCAACCACTACTCGATGTTCTTCGTCAGATAATTTTTCTCCAGGATCTCCCACAGCTGCCAGATGTTTCATGCAACACATGATACTTGATGTCTTATGTTAAATAATACCTTATCATGACACACGTCATTTGGTTCATTTTGTTCCAATCCTCTTCACTAGTAGTCTCGCGCTTTTTCTCCAACCGTAGAGTGTCTTCAAGGTTTGATGCCGTCAATGCATCCATCACCTCACATCTCCACATACCAAAGTTGTTCTTGCCTTTGAACTTCACCACATTAATCCTCAATAATGTGGATTCACAGATTTTAGATGTACTATCTCTAGCCATCTTCTCAATTGATTCCTCAAATAATGCGGAAAACAAACAAAATTAGATCAAAAAACTAGATAAAGATAGGATCCTTACCTCAAAGCGAAACCCTCGAAGAGTTTCCGAAGCTATCTACTCGCCCAAATTTGATTCCTTGAGCAATCCAAATGCTGTTATGAGATCGACACACGATCCCATAAACAGTCCCAATGCTGCTCCAAAATTGACTCACGATCTCTGCCAAACAGTCACCAATGCTCTTGGAATTGACACACGATCCCATGACGAACCTGAGAAGCTCTAATATCACTTGCTACACGCGAGGCAACAACCAATGAGAATCTACCAATAAAGATAGATACAACGGAGAAGTACCCAGAAAATAAGAACAATTAAGAAAGAGAGAAAGCAAACACAATTTTTAACGAGGTTCGGCAATTTCCCTACATCCTAGGGGCAAGGAGAGAAAGTTTTTATTGAATCAATCAATTACAGATTATAAATATTGGGGACACTACCCCTCCTTATATAGCCAAAGAATCCATGAAGAAAATGAAACCAAAAACACCAAAATCGGATCATAAACAGATTCTGAATTAGATTTGAAAACAGGTCGCACAACATAGTTAGTCGACTTATAACATCAATTATTTAACTTATAACCCTGATTTGTCAACTAATACATAGATTAGTTGACTAGTCTGTAATGAAACAGAAACTTCCAACTCTGTTTGTCACATTAGTCGACTAGTCTGTAACCTAGTCGACTATACTTGGTTCCAACCTACGCAAAACTTTGATACGACCGATACGCTTTCGTATTCGATTCTATTGATTGCAACGCTCTTTGGCTAACCTTCAACAGAGTTTAACAAACCCTTTCAACAAGATTTTACCTTCTCTCCCTACAGAAATTTTGTTGGAGATCATGTTAGCAACAATGATATTGGTATTAATATGAGAGGCATGTGATTGGGGTGATAATTAGTGAGGGGTCAATCCATACACTTTTGTGATTAGAATTTGATTAAATCACTAAGCTAAGAGTGTGATGCAAATGATTAAAGGGATCAAGTGAAGCAAAGTAATGCAGTGCACCCACATTAGTTCACCCACTTTTCTCGATTCGACTCCGTCCGGCTGTGGGCCCTATAGTCAGTGAAGAGGAGAAGAAGTGGGTGTGTGCACTAATACAGAAAAGGGATTTCACGTCGGCCTTTTCCCATCGGTTGAAGTCAGGACTGACGTTAAAAGGAGATGCAGTGGCAATTTTCAAAATAAAACGATTATACTATTATGGGGATATTTTTTAAACTATTCCATGTCGGTTTATAAATAAACTGACGTTGAATCTTAATATTTCATGTCAGTTTTCCTGTAAACCGACATGGAAAATTATAAAGAAAAATTGATTTTTTTAGACTTTAGACGTCGGTTCTTCGAAGAACCGATGTGCAAAACCAACCGATGTGCAAAACCATTTCGAAGACCGCACAAGTGATAAAATCAATTAATATTAGACATCGATTTCATAAATAACCAACGTTTAATTTTCTTTTAAGTTGGTTTGTTGAAGAACCAATGTGCAAAACCTTTTTGAGAATCGCGCCAGTTATAAAATCAATTTTTTACCCTAGCCTCCATCGATCCCATACGTCTCTCTCGACTCTTTCTCTCTACCCTCCTCTGTCGGCTTCCCTCTCCCCTCCCCGTGAGCTCCCTCTCTCCTCTCCCTCTACTCCAGATCCGCTCGCCAGCGCCTCGAGTCCACTCTAGCTCTGTCAGCCCCTCCTCCTCTCCCTCTGCTCCAGATCCGCTCCGCCGGCCCCTTGAGATCCGCTCTGCCGACCCCTCCTCCTCTCCTTTTGCTCTAGATACGCTCCGTCAGCCCCTCCTCCTCTCCCTCTGCTCGAGATCTGCTGCGACGGCCCCTCTCATTTTTTTTACTATATAAAGGTAACCCTTTTCCCTTTTGTGTTATATGGAGTCGATCATGGTATTTATGCTAGTGGGTTTTGGTGGAGGCTTATGGGCAAAGCTAGGATTTGTATGTGGTAGTGGTGGCGGCGGCGGCGTGTGTGTGTCTGTGATGATGGTGGCGGCGGCGGCGGCGTGTGTGTGTCTGTGATGATGATGGTGGCGGCGGCGGCGGCGTGTGTGTGTCTGTGATGATGGTGGTGGCGGCGGCGGCGTGTGTGTGTCTGTGATGATGGTGGTGGCGGCGGCGGCGTGTGTGTGTGTGTGTGTGGTGGTGGTGGTGGTGGTGATTGTGTGTGTGCTTGATGTGCATGCATATGTGTGTGGTGGTGGTGGTGGGGTTTTGGTGGAGGCTTATAGGCAAAGCTAGGGTTTGTATGTGGTAGTGGTGGTAGCGGCAGGCTGTTTGTGTGTAGTTGTGTTGGTGGTGGTGGCAGCGACGGCGGAGGGGGGGGGGGTGTGTGTAGGTGGGTGGTGGTGGTGGTGGTGGTGTGCGCTTGATGTGCATTCATGTGTGTGTGGTGGTGGTAGTTGGGTGTGTCATGCTTGATGTGTGCGCGCATGTGTGTGTGGTGGTGTGCCATGCTTGATGTGTATGCGTGTGTTATGTTTGGTGTGTGTATGTGTGTTGCGTGTGTGCCATGCTTGATGTGTGTGTATCATGTTTGTGTGTGGTGGTAGTGGTGGGGTGTGTGTGGATGTGGGTGGTGGTGGTTGTGTATGCTTGATATATGTGTGCGCGTGTGGTGGTGGTGGTGGTTGTGGGATGTGTCATGCTTGATGCGCTTGTGTGCGTGTGGTGGTGGTGGGGTGCGTTATGCTTGATGTACAAGTGTCGTGTGATGGTGGTGGTGTGGTGATGTGCCATGCAGGATGTGTGTGTGTGTGTGTGTGTGTGTGTGTGCCGTAGTGGTGGTAAAGTAAATTTACTCTTTACATGATATATGATATTGTTAATTCAATATATTATTTTTTTATATGTTGTTAATTCAATATTTTGTTCTTGATGTGTAGACTAGTTAAACATGGATCGAAAATGGATGGATGCTAATAGGTTAAAATTTAGGTCCTTATATGAATGGTGTGTGGACACGGCTTGAGTCACTTGTATGATTTTATTTGTCCATACCATATAGCACTTGTGACTAGCCATGTAGATGAAACAGGGTTGAAGGCTCGCTGTGTCATGGGCACATTGCGAAGAGATGGACAGGCCAGCCTGTTGTATTTTGCACCATATAATACCGGGTAAGCATAGATATTCTAATAATAATATTTAATTATAAAACACATTTAATTTAATTTATCATATATGAATTTATCTTGTAGTGGTCATTGGACTCTGTGTGTGATTGACACGAGCTCTTCTCTTATATACTGATTAGACTCGTTGGGGGGAGGGAGTGCGGAAGGATATTAAGAAAGTAATTGATTTGTGAGTAATTAATCTTGTTTATATTTTTAATGCATCAAATACTTCTAAAATATTTATGAATAATCTTGTTTATTTTCTGTAATTTATGAATAAGGCGTTCACCATGTTGAATCCAAGACGACGGGGTAGATTTACTTCATGGACAGGTAATTCTTTCAGAAATCGATGAAAAAACTTTAAGTTTTAACTTTTGCTTAATATATATATATTTCAATTCTTGTAGTGTCCCCATCAGCCAGATTCTATTGTGTGTGGATATTATATTATGATGTTTATGCGTCAATCATTACTTTGCAAATAATCCTATTCCAAGAAAAGTATAATCTTCTGAACTAAATTAAATTTATGTTTTTTTTGTTAGTATTACAATTAACATAAATAAAAACTAAATATGTTTACAGTTCGATGAAAATAAAATGATATATATAGATATGAAATCGCTGGAAGTAGGCGACTTATTTGCTGAAGTGTATTGATGGTAATTAAGTAATTTTTTGGAGAATCTTGTACAAAATAATATGTGTGACATGTATTGTGTTAAATTTTTTTCATTCTCATTACATATATGTGTGGATTGATTGGCTGGATTAATTATGTGTTTGATGATATATATGCATGTATTAATTTTGTTATTGAGTACTCTGTCTGATTGGTTGGCTGCAATTTGTTTTTGATATGATTCTGTTTGATATGTACAGGCTGTATATATAGCTGGTCGGTTGGTTGGCTGCAATCTGTGTGTTTGATATGTTTCTATTTGATATGTACTGAAAGTTTTATATTATTATTTAAAAAAGAAATATTAAATATAGGACGTCAGTTTTAAACCGTCGTATACACATTACACGTCGGTTCTTAAGGAACCCGAAACCTAATAATATTTTACACGTCGGTTCTGAAAGGAACCAACGTTTAAATTGAAGTTTATAAGTCAGTATTAATAATTTTTCATGTCAGTTTTTGTAAGAACCAACGTAGATAGTTTCTTCTAAAAATAACTTTAACAAGTCGGTTTTTTTACAACCAACATGGAAAGGTAAGTTTTTCATGTTGGTTCTTTAAAGAACCGACGTTAAAAACTTACCTTTCCACGTCACTTTAAAACCGACGTGAAAAGTTGAAGACTTTCTACGTCTGCCGGATAGACGTCGGCGGCTATTTTTTTAACATCGGCTCTGAGCCGGCGAAATCCCTTTTCTGCAGTAGTATAATTATGGGTTATTCTAAAATCAACACGAAGTGAAGTGGAAAAGAAATTCCCCTGGGACTTGCTTGCATGATCTTGTGTGCAGCTAAAGATCTTGAATTGATTGCTTTAATTAATTGCCGTGATGTTGACAGGTGGTCAAGTTTTAAACGAGTAAAGATTAACATCAATATCACACTAGGCCCCTGAAATCCAAACTTTTGCTTCCCCTACCTGGTGATGCAAACCACCACCAAGTGCGGGTTCTCTACGAGAAACTCCCTCGATTCTGCTTGTTCTATGGCCACCATTGGCCACGAAGAGTCGGGCTGCGATTGGTTGTTGGATGTGAATACTGCCATGAAAAATTCAGAGACAAACGAAAGAAGCAAGAGAGATTTCAAAGCTTCAGACTGGATGAAGATGCCTACAGAGCTCCTCCCCCGCATCCGAGAGGAAAACCATCAAGACATCTCTCCAACCCCTAAATCCTTAGCTTTGGTTCATTCTTAGAAGGTCCAACAGTTGCAACTATACTGCCCTCAGCTACAGCTGAATCCGCACCTGCAATCGATACTACACCCACTATTGCACGCACCCCAAGCCACCCCATCGACTTAATCCAAACTCGCATCAACCTGAACCCAAACATAAGGACTCCTTTCCCCCTCAGCGCGATCTCAGTCATGATCCGCCCTCTCTGTTGTGCCCCTCTTCGCACCCGCACCCAAAACCCACTCCATCCTCCACCCACCACTTGATCCCCGACGGCCAACCACCCCTGACCTCTGGCCCTAGCTGCCCCTCTCCTCATCTTCTCTTCAACTACCAACTCACACCCGACCTCGACCTCACCCGACCTCTCAATGCCGTGAATCTTATCCCCAACCATGAGAAGTTCATAAAAATGACCATTAAGGACTCTCTAGCTGAACAGTTTCAGTATTTTTGTGATTCCTTCAATCGAAAATACTTCAACACTAAAGGAATTGGGGGAACTTGCAAAGGCTCCACCATGATGGAGGAAATTTATTAGGGAAAAAGCGGGGAGCGGATATTACAACCCAAAAAAATGAGAAAGGGACCAAACAAATAATTATAAGTGTGCCATTATTTTTTTGACATTTTTACCCTTGGTGAAAAGTCTAAAATTCCCTTTTAAAAAAAAAAGAATCGTCCTTCCTTCCTTTCTCCTCCTGCTTCTCCATCGTCTTCCATGGCGAGAGCTCCAGCCAAATCCGACCTCTCCCTCGCCGGCGAACCCCCTCCCCCTCCTCCTCCCGGCCTCCCCCTCCCCCCGGTAATTCCCCCGATCTCCACCCACCCGCCCCCACCCCCTCTCCCCCAGCTATTAGGCTGGAATTCGGCTGAACAGCTGGGGAGAGGGAGAGGGAGAGGGAGTGGGGGGCGGGTAGGGGGAGTCGAGGGGAGTCATCGAAGGGGGAGGGGGCTACCGGAGGGGGATCACGGGGATCGTCACGGAGGGGATAGGAAGGGTTGACAGAGGGGTGAGAAAGGGGCGGACGTGCGGGAGGAGGGAGGGGGTTCGCCGGGAGGGGGAGGAGGGGTGAGTCAGGGGTTTCGCCGGGAAAGGGGGTGTTCGCTCGGGAAGGGGGCCAGCGAATAAGGAGGGGAGGAGGAGAAGAGGAGAAGAAGGGCTTTTTTGAAAATTTTGAAATTTTGAGGGGCGCCTTGATCAAAATGGTGGGTGCCCTAATCTGTTATGTGCCTTCGTTATTTCTTGGGGTGGCAATATCCACGCCCGAAAAAGGCTCAAATTACCTCTCCTGTTGGGCTTAAATTAAGAGGCCCTAATTCTGGGCCTTGTGAAAACCAGCTAGGCCCAATCTCGGGCCTCCTTGGTCAAAGTCAATGCACAAAGGAAGCTGATGATTGAGGAGATGATGATAGAGAACAATAGTAATGGCTTTCCATCCAAGAAATGTAAATGCTCGAGTCCAACATAAAAGTCAGAAGTTTCATCACGATCTTTATGACAGAGGGTTCTACGGAGAAGACCCACTTAGATTAATGAGGCTTATTTCTTGAAATTTTTGGAGGTGTAGGAGTCACCCGACAATTCGTAACTTGAAATCTCTTCTCTATTCCACCTCCCATTTCATATCATTTATTTTAGAAATATAGTCGAACGAGATCAAATTAATCCAACAACATCATCAAGGACCTCAATGTCACAAACCACTTCATCAGTATGTCTTTTGGCTTATCAGGGCTTATGGCTCCTCTGGGATAACATTTACCACCTCCAAGTTACTACATCATCACCCAACTATATTATGGCAGAAGTGCAGATTGCAGTGGGACTTTCAGTGTGGAATCTTGTCTGTGTCTTTGGAAAGCCCATCACAGCAAGAGAAGAGAGTTCTAGGAACGCCTCATTAGTATTATTTCTCACCTTTCCCATCCTATATTATGTTTCGATAATTTTAATGCAATTTCATATCAATTTGAGTGTAGTATATAAAGAAAAAGATTTTGAAAACTCAAGAGAATCACCCTTGAAAAAACTCTCTTTAGATATGAAAATAAATCTCCAAAACTTGTTGGGAAAACTCTGTTGAAAATAGAAAAAACTAGCTCTTGAAAAACTTATCAAAATCTTATATAAAAACTGGCCAAAAGACCTCTTAAATAGAGGTTCAGAAAAACTAGCTGTTATGGCTTAGGACACGCTGTCGGTCGACCGCTAATGGTCGAAAATCCGACCGTTGGGGTTGTCGGTCGATTGATCGGTCGACCGCACCCAGCATACAGAGAGCATAACTCTCTGTCGGTCGACTGGTGGGTCGACCGGCCAAACCAGAGAGCAAAGCTCTCTAGGGTCGGTCGACCCGGCGGTCAACCGCCCAATGGGCTCGTGCCAGTGTGCACGTCGGTCGACCGGCCAGTCGACCGCAACATCCCAAAAACACATTTTTTCAGGATTTTAAAAATCTTTTTAATTCAAATACCATAAAATCTCCATAAATCCGACAAAAATAAGTTCATTGAAATACTTGAAGTACAAATATGTGTGATTAAAAATCAACACATATTACAAACATGTGAACTATTTTTGCGACATAGAAATTAAAACATAAACCAAAATCGATATTTTTAAATGAAAATCTAATTTTTCTATAAACTTGTATAAATACAAAAATAAGATATTGAAACACATTTGAAGCATAGTGTATATGGATAGAATCCAATACACATAGCAAATGATCTATACTTATTTTTGACAATAAAAACCATAATAAGTTATATGAACTAGATACATCAAAATAAGTTATCTAAGCATATGAAGCATAAATGCATATGGATGAAATCTAATATACTTATAAATCATGTAAACTTGTTTGATGAAATCTATTTATGAAACCGAAAGATGTATTTTTGAGACTTAAAACCAAAATGGTTAAACTAAAAACTAAAACTATTTAACATAAAAGATAATAGAAATATTTTTTGTGTGTATATAAGCCTGAGTAATTCACAACTAATCTATTCTTTACATTTTATCCTAAAATCAAAATCTTAAACTTACAAACTTAGACTCAAGTCTTCTTGAAAATCTTGTCTTGAAAATTTTCTTCTCCATCTTGACTTGATCTATACTTGATCCATGAGTTAGACTCCTCTTTGAGTACTTGATGTGATCTTGAAGCGCGAGCTTTTGAATTAACATGTGATAGCTTCAAAAATTTGACTTCAAATTTTTTGTTGAAGCTAAACATCGATTAAGATCTTGATTGAATATCTGAAATTTAATAAACACAAGATCATTAGTATTATAACTTCATGAGTTAATTATCATCAAAACTAGAGTGATGGGACTTTGGGCTAACAATCTCTCCCTTTTTGATGATGACAAAACTTATAGTGTTATATATACATGAATTAAAGATAAGCTTCATAGAAGCTCAGGGGCGGAGCCAGGGGAGGCACAGGGTGGCACGTGCCCCCCCGGGCCCGCCAAAAAATAAGCCGCCCCTATTATTAACTAGGGCACTGCGGCACAAAAAAAAAAAAAAAAATTTCCCTTAGATGCTCGGGCACTGCGGCACAAAAAAAAAAAAAAAAAAAATTTCCCTTAGATGAGAAGCCTAAAAGCCTCTCCTATTTTTTGCTCTCCCCACTTGTTCTCGCTTGAAAATTGAAATCCAGGTTCCAGTCTCACCGCTCGTTCTCGCTTAAAAATTGAAATCCAGGCTCCAGGGCTAGGGTTTCTGATCTCACTCGTGGCTTTTGCATTGGTGGAAGACTCGAAGTTCTTCCCCTAAATCCCCAAATCTCCAATTAAGGTAAAAATTTTCATTCTCTCAATTTGTTCTTTTTATGTTATTAGAAAACTGAGTATTTGCTTACTTTTGAGTTTCTGTCATGTGGAAATTCTGATAATTGCTGTAGTAAATACTCAAAATTTACGGGGTTTAGCTCAAGCTGACACGATAGGTATGAGTGAGTTCAGATCTGATGCGCTGTAGAGTCGAAGCGAGTTTTAAAAAAAAAATCATCAAAGAGATGTTGGGTTAATACGGTTAGGTGATGGCATTGGATTGATCTCTGTTGTGAGTGCAAATTTTTTTTAAAAATTTCTTTCCATTTTCCAGGCTTCCAGCTTTGGAACTCCAAAGCTATTTTTTTTCTGATAGGACTCATATGAGGAACTTAGGAGAGAAATTAGGTACCTTTTAAGGGGTAAAAAAGAAGCTGAGAGGAGAGTTTCAAGGTTCTTTAGTTAAATTACACAAGAACAAAACTTGCTGGTAGGATGCAGGTAGATGGCTTGCCCTAATTTTCAAGCAGTGGGTATAAGATACTTTCAGATTCTAATGTCTCAAACACGGTGGCATCCATAACAATTTATGTCATCTAATTGTCACATTAATTTTTTTTTTGAATACTTTCAGTTTCAACTAATTGAATAGAATTTTCAATATGGTTAAAGAGCAAGTTGTATATTATTTTGCTGAAGAAGTGAACAAATCAAAGCTTTAGTATAGTCGACTACTCTTTGATAATGTCTACAGAATTTTAAAACTGATGTTGCATTGCATACTTTATTTGCAGAGGGATCTCCTTTTAGGAGGCGGAGAAGAGTCTACCATTTATAGACACAGTTTACAGTAAGTACCATGCTTCTAATTGAAGTGTTTTTTATTTCTTGAAGTTATTGAATTGATTATCAATAGCAAATTTCATATTTTCATTATGCTTATGTTTGGATTATAAGATAACAACCATGAAATTGAGAACACATATGATATGTTTGTAGGAATGGACAAATTTCTTATAAGAAAATCAAAACCAAGTGAAAGTTCAAGTACGGGAGAAAGTCTTAATCAACTTGCGCCCAAGTGCCCAAACACTTCAACAATTGACAAAGAATCTGAACCTTCGTTAAAACAGAGACGCATTGAGACTAATTTAGAAGAACTTTCAGCGGATCCTGGATTAAGAAAAGTAATATATGATAAAGGCATTTCTCCTAAAGAGCAAGATAGGAAAAGAAGAGCATATTTACAGAAAGGTCCTTGTCAGCCTTGTATGGGTAAAGATGACTACCCTCAAACTTTATTTAACAATAAATACCGTCGATTCAATCCAAAATGGTTTGACATGTATCCGAATTGGTTAGAGTATAGTGTCAAAAAAGATGCAGCATTTTGTTTATGTTGCTATCTTTTCAAAGGTCAACATGAGCAATATGGTGGAGATGCATTTATTGTTGAAGGATTCAGAAACTGGGCTCATGCAACAGCGAAATTGAAAGCTCATGTTGGAGGCCCTAACAGTTCTCACAATCTAGCAGTGGAGAAGTGTGAGAACTTGCTACGACAAGATCAACACATTGATAGTGTAATCTTAAAGACTTCACAACTTGCTCGAGTTCAATATCGGACTCGGTTGAATGCCTCGATCGATTCTATTCGGTATCTTTTGCGGCAAGGATTAGCTTTTCGTGGACATGATGAATCTTGCAATTCTAGAAACCGAGGTAATTTTTTAGAACTTTTACAAGTTCTTGCAAAGAACTGTGAGGAGATAGAAAAAGTTGTTTTGCAAAATGCTCCAGAGAATCAGAAGATGACATCTCCTGATATTCAGAAGGATATTGTGTGTGCGGCTGCAACAGAGACCAGAAATGCTATTGTAAATGACATAAAGAATGAATATTTTGCCATTTTGGTTGATGAATCCCGAGATGTATCAACAAAGGAGCAGATGGCAGTTGTATTACGTTATGTGGATAAAAAGGCCATGTGATTGAGCGTTTTCTGGAAATCTTACATGTTTATGACACTAGTGCCACAACCTTGAAGCAAGCAATTGATGCTATGTTTGCTACACATGGATTAAGCATCTCAAAATTACGAGGACAAGGCTATGATGGGGCAAGTAACATGAGGGGTCAATTCAATGGACTCAGAGCTCTTATCTTGAATGAAAACAAATCTGCCTTTTATGTTCATTGTTTTGCACATCAGCTTCAGTTGGCATTAGTAGCTGTTGCTAAAAATAATTCTAAGATTGATGTGGTGTTCACAGTTGTTGCAAATATTTGCAATATTGTTGGGGCTTCTGCCAAACGTCGTGACATTCTCCGGGAAGCACAAGCTAATGAGATTCTGAAAGGACTTGAAAGTGGTGAACTCAGTACTGGGAGAGGTTTGAACCAGGAAATGGGGCTTAAACGTGCTGGTGATACGCGTTGGAGCTCTCATTATTATGCAATGCTAAACTTGATTGTTTTATACACTCCTGTGATTGTAGCTCTTGAGAGTATAGAGAAAACATCATGCGCTGAAAAGAGAGGAGAAGCTGTGATGATTCTACAAATGATGCGAACTTTTGAGTTTGCATTTTCTATTCATTTGATGAAAATTGTGTTGGGGATCACCAATGAGTTATCTTTGGCGCTTCAAAGAAAAGATCAAGATATTGTGAACGCCATGGATCTTGTTAAAATAACCAAACAACGATTTCAACAAATGAGAGATGATGGATGGGATTCTTTCCTTGAGCTTGTTTCTTCATTCTGTGTCAAACATGATATCGAGGTCCCTAACATGGATGATATGTTTATACCCACAGGGAGATCACGCCGCAATGCTCAGAACTTTACCAACATGTATCATTATCGGTGTGACTTATTTTATGCAGTTATAGATTTGCAGGTTCAAGAGCTAAACAATCGCTTTACTGAGGCGAACACTGAGTTACTTCTTTGTGTAGCATGCTTAAATCCTAGTAATTCTTTTGCTGCATTTAATAAGGAGAAGTTACTTCGTCTTGCTGAGTTTTATCCTAATGATTTCTCAACAACTGAGATCATGGCTCTTGATGATCAACTTGATACATTCATTCATGATATGCGATCAAAAAGTGAATTTCTGGAACTAAAAGGGATTGCAGGTCTTGCACTGAAGATGGTAGAGATGAAAAAGATGTGGTATATCATTTTGTCTATAAACTTGTGAAGTTTGCATTGATTTTACCTGTGGCAACTGCAAATGTTGAGAGAGTATTTTCTGCTATGAATATTGTGAAATCTAAACTGCGCAACCGCATGGGAGATCAGTGGACGAATGATTGTTTGGTAACATATATCGAATCTGATGTATTTGATACTATTAGTAATGATGTAATCATGGAACGGTTTCAAATATGTCAAAGCGTCGAGGCAGTTTGTAAGGTATTATCGTTAGTTTATTTCACTTTTGTTTTAGGTGATTGGATTTTGTTTTCTTTAATATGTAAGGAGTTTGATTTGCAAGATGTACTTTTGGAGTTGGATGTGCAGTTTCATACTGTAACAATCACTTTTATGTAATAGAATATTGGTTGAGAGATTTCAAGTTTGAGACCCCTTCCTTTCTACTAGTATTTTAGAAAGAAAATCATTATTATTTAGTATTAAATATCCTTACAATTTTGATATTATTGCATGTTATTTTATGCCCCCCCAACTTTGAAATCCTGGCTACGCCACTGTAGAAGCTCCCCCTTAACTCATACATAATATAAAACATATAGATATTCAATGAAGCTCATAAACTAAACAAACATAAACATATATGCATAAACAAAAACATAGCATGCATATATAAACTCAAAATGTTTCTCTCTTTTTGTCAATTCATCAATAAAGGGGTAAAGAAAAATAAAATAAATTTATATGCGATATAAATCTATGAAGGGGAAAGACTATAAAGTTAACTCCCCTCGCATACATGCATTACATGAAAAAGGAGATGACTAAACTCTAACCCATATAAGCATAATATACAATGTATAAATGGAGATGTTAAGCTCGCTTTACATACGTCTCCCACATAAAGAAAAGAGGTCAAACTCTTTTTAATACTACACTCATCATAAATCTATATATAGAGGAGATGTTAAACTTCTCTTGCATATAAGCAATATATGTCAAAACAAAATTTGAAAACTAATTAAAATAAATTTTGATATCACTTGTAATCAACAAAACAAATTTTGATACCACAAGAAATCAATTAAACAAATTTTGATACTACTTGAAAACAAAACAAGATATTTTTTTTTGATAACTGATATAAAATATACTAGTAGATAAACATAAATATTATCTTATAGATAAATATAAACATGAAATCATTTTTAGCTAAAAAACTTTTCTCCCTTTTTGAAATAATTACAAAACTAATGCATAAGCTTGTTGGAACATAAACAAATGTTTTGAAGTAAAACTAAGCTTAGCATAAATCAATTTGTACTATAAAACATGTATGGTCAATGTAAAATAAGTACAATTAAATATATATGTATGTATGTAAATGAAAATACTATTTCAAATTTAACGCATATATATAGAAAAACTTGAATGAGTATACAAAAATAAAATAACATGAGAATCATGTGTATACTCATATCATCCATCCTATCATGCACAAGTTAAAAAATACTCATTAAGACACACAAGGTACGGTAACCCAACCAACCACCCTCTAAGGGTAGAATTTTTTAAAAATATGACGAAAATTGTATAGCTAGATTGAAAACACTACTAAGTGAAGAATAAAAATTAGTTTAAGTTTTGAAAACTAGTTAAAGATCCTTCAAACATAAAACCAAATCATATATCTCATGAAACATGCTAATTACACAAAAATTGTCACTCAAGATCTATATAGCACATAAATGCTCATGAAATAGTCATGAGAAAAAAATGTGAGTGCACAAGAATCATGTGAATAACATATTCATGAAAATAAATCAATAAGGCTCAAAACGAAAACTCAAATGAAATTCTTTTTCCTAAAACATGATATATTATATAACCATGTAAGAATCATCAAAACTAAGACATATAATGTACAATCAAACAAAAAATAAGTACACAAAAGAAAGAAAACATGTATAGCATGAAGAACAAGTGTAACTCAAGAATTGTACATGTATAACACAAGATTTAATAAGATTTGCATATGAACATATGATATAAACAAATAAATCAATATATGCTTTAAATAAAGCATATAAAAACATGAATCTACCAAAAGAAATAGGCATGTAAATCATTCATAAACATGAAGAAAGTTTTTTCGAAAAAACATGCATAACTTATAACCAATCAACTCAATATTAAGCACAAAACAATATATGATTGAGTTTAGGTTACTACACTAGTATACAGGCATTTAAAACAATTTTAAAAGTAGAGGATGAAATGGTTACCAATACCTATGTAGCCAATCCATTTTTCCAAAATAAGGTTATCCTCCCATAAAAACTCCTTGATAGTGATGCATCTATGATGTGTCCATCAAGCGCCGATTACATCTACTACCAAGGCACCAATCCTCTTATATTTTGTGAGAGCCCACACCTACATTAAAAATAAGTGGTGGGAATTTTGTTACCCATATCTTTTTGGTCCACGGGGGTAAGTAACATTTGAAACCCAAATATTTTTATTTGCAAAATTGGAAGAATTTAATCTATCAAGCAAAATCTTACAAAATAGCCTTTGCGACCCCAAGGTGTATATGTGTACACTCTAGCATACATGGAGGAATAAATATGATCATGATGTGCATGAGATGTATGCCGTAGGATATATGCATGAACATATGGAATATGTTTCTTGCGAAACATAAATTCCAATATACTATGATTTAAAGGCACATTGCGCAAATTTTAGCTCAAATAATCAATCCTATTTTTCAAAATATGAAACTCATTTTTGACAATAGAAGATGATGGAATAGGAGCATGAGAAACATGACAAGAATAAGAATAAAATCATTTTTAAGACTGTTAAAAGAAATAGACAAATCCTCCCTTTCTTTTATAACAAAATCCTTTTTTTTTGAAATAGAATCAATTTTGTTTTTCAATAAATTGTTTCCTTCAAAAATAACATCCAATTTTGATGACAAGAAAATATTCTCCTTTTCAAAAAGATCATTTTCATTCAACGAAGAAGCATTTTCTTTTTTCAAACTATTTTTCTCAACATTCAATAAATCTTATTTTTTAAGAAGTATTTTATAAAGCAAAGCAAGCTCATCATATGACATATCTATATCAAGCTCGGAATCAGAATTTACCTCAAGGGGTCATCCCCTTGGACCATATAGCATATATTGGAAGTATCACTTCCTTGATCTGAGTCACTCTCCTTGTCATGTGGCGTTTGTTCATCAAGAGTGATAAGAGTGTTCCAAACTAGAAAAACCGAATCAATGTTAGAAACTCTAGATAAATACTCATCATTTAGGGTTGACTTTAAAGCATGAAGAGTTTTCGCATTAGCCTCAAGATATTTGTTATTAACAAGTAGGATTCTTTAATAGTGGCAAGATAAACATGAATACAAAGGGATTTGAGGTACATGTTAACTTCTCAATTTTGAAAGTTAAGATTATCAAACATAGGATGTGTAATAAAATTCATGTGTGCGTGTATAAACAAATAATATGATTAGCAAACTAAGGATCTTTAACTCAAGGTTGTTGACCCAAATCAAGAGCACCAAACTCTGATACCACTTGTAAACACCTAGAGAGGATGAATAGGTGATGTGCTAATCAAATGCCAAACAACGCAGAATTAAAACTATTACACTACCACACAAAGTATAACCAAAGAGTGAAGCCGAATTTCCGGTGAAGGGCTCTAGAACTTCTCCTCAAGATTCCTCTAAACTAAGAGTTGAGGTGCTTCAATAGCTCTCTTGGTTAAATACAAATGTGAGCACACAAATAATATCAAGCATGTGAAGATATGAATAATATGAGAGCATACAAGATATCAAACAATCCCAAACATGTATATCAATTAAGCACAAGTAAATATCAAGCATATAAAGATGTGAATAATATGAGCATGTAAGATATAAACACAAGTAAGTTGAGAGGGAGAGAGATAAGCAATCGTAAACACGAGAGAATTATTTCGAGGTTCGATCCACTTGCTCTACGTTCCCGCCTTCACCACTATGAAGGATTTTCAATATAAACGATCCCGCAAGATCACTCGTGCCATAACACTTATAGTGAGCAACCTCAAGAACTCTTGAACCCGCAAGTCTCTCACTTGTTCCCGCAAGAACAATACACAACATGAACTCGCAAGCTCGTCGAGGCCGCAACCTCTACAACTCCTCCAAATATAAAGGTATAATACTTGGTAATCACTTCTCTTGATCACCAACAAGTACTCTCACAAATAAGGATCCTATAGGATGGATATAGCAATGAAAAGCTCAAGCTTGTGTGAGAAAATTAGATAGATTTGAAAGTGAAAAACTCAAGAAAAAGCTTTTGAAAACTCAAAGAATCACTCTTGAAAAACTCTCTTTAGATATGAAAATGAAGCTCCAAAACTTATTGGCAAAACTCTGTTGAAGATAGAAAAACTAGCTCTCAAAAACTTGTCAAATCTTAATAAAAACTGGCCAAAAGCCCCTTAAATAGAGGTTCAGAAAAACTAGCCGTTATGGCTTTGGACACGCTATCAGTTGACCGGCCGGTCGACTGCCAGCGGTTGAAAATCTGACCGTTGACGTTGTCGGTCGACTGGTCGTCGACCGCACCCAACATACAGAGAGCACAACTTTCTGTCGGTCGAACGGACCAAACCAGAGAGCAAAGCTCTCTGGGGTCGGCGACCGGTCGATCGACAGCCCAATGGGCTCATGCTAGTGTGCACATCGATCGACCGGTCGGTCGACCGAGCTAGCCTTCGGTTGACCGAGCTAACTTTCGGTCACCAATTCCCAACATTCAAGTCGACTTCCTGTCAGCAAGTTCATACACAGAGACCAGCATACAAGGTGGACACCAAGGACAAAAGTGTTGAAAGTAACGCCAGGGTAGAACACCAAAAGAGAGTTCTCCACACTTAGTCCTATAATCAATTGTTACAACTGTCAAGGTTATGGGCATGTTGCTGCCAACTGTCCAACCCCTTTTAAGATTGCCATCATTGTCAGAGTTTTCATTGAAGCCCCTAAGCCTGATAGCACTATCTCTCCGAAAGCCACTCTTATGATTAAGGAGTGTAGTATTGTTTTCTCGGCTACCACGACTATTGACCTTTTTATTGCTACCGCAATTGTCGTTCCCTTTTTCTCTTTTCCGGCTCTACTGCTGATACCGCCTTCTCCGCTTCCTCTATTGTCGAATTCTAGTGTTATTATCTGCTTTAGCTATCAACTTCTTCATCCTCTATTATTGACACCCTCTCCTGTGATCACGGAGCTTGTCGATGTCCTCTCTGAAGAC
Source organism: Agave tequilana (assembly GCA_038442645.1). Taxonomy (NCBI): domain Eukaryota; kingdom Viridiplantae; phylum Streptophyta; class Magnoliopsida; order Asparagales; family Asparagaceae; genus Agave; species Agave tequilana. The sequence continues at coordinate 59,061 of JAVJIF010002890.1, forward strand.
CTCCCAAGCAAACTACCATCGACGCATGATACCTAACACGTCATTGAGTTAGTCTCAGGAGCTAGTCTTTTCGACTTGCCACACTATAAGATGGATCCTATCACACCTATAAAACTCAACGACTAAGTTGATGAGTTGTCTCTAGAGAACAATAACGTGCCTTGTCCCAATATTCACCATGTCTATGAGGATAAGTTTTGAAATTATGTAGTGACAAAGGATGTCAGACAGATCAAAAATGTTATCATGGTCGAGCCATGTCCGACAACTTCATGACTGTTATGGGAGAATCTAGCATTATTCAGATTATTAACTTATCCTCCCTTACGGTTAAACAAAGGGTTGCATTCTATCACATCTTACCTGTTATGATACCTCTTGCTCTCATTATTAATATAACTGGCAAGATGTCACGTTCATCTAGGCTGGTACACCTAATAATTCCTCTAGATAGGGGTCGATGAGATTGTAGATACAGTAATTTAGGTGCCTAAAATTTTATATCCAATAAAGAGTCTAGTGGCCCTTAACTCATGTTAGGCACTAAACTAAGCTCTCAACTACTAGTATTTTCTGAGTCTGCATCACATTTTTCACATACGTGCATGATTTATACATGAGAAATTAGTGATATATTTGAACGAAGTAACGCTAACTATAATTTATGAACTGGTGTTAGGAAGTTATTTAAAACTTTAGTGTTGACAACTTATAATGGTTCAGATTCATCTGAAACGTTTCTCTGAGAATTGTTATTGTTTTGCATGCTATAGTATCAATTTTTTTTTTTAAATCTTGTAGAATCAAATTATAATATTTATATTATATATCTTTAAAAGATTTTGAAATTAGTCATATTTTCAATATTGGGTATTCAATGGATTGCAAGTTTGATCTTAACCCTAATAGCCCATTGGTTTTAATCCTTTTTTGAGCCATTTTTCTGAGAATCCCCACATTGAGTTCACTTTCAGATACTCATACTAATACATCAGTAAAATGTGATAAATTTTAGATGATTAACTTATCTGATGTATTCTAATGATATCTGATTGTTTGAAAATGAATATAATCTATTGAGTGGTGAGTTGCAGCAGATAGACCCAGTTGTGTTGAAACATTATGAGAGCTTTTTACACCAAATTCGACAGAGTCGAGTTTTTTTCTACCTGAGGAGAATAATGCGGACATCCACGACGACACCAGAAGCGCTACAAGTTTATTCGTTCTTGTTGATCGGAGTCTTACCTTTTATTTTATTGAGTCAAGTCATTTTTCTTTTATTTAGTAGTTTTGTTTTATCTTATTTAGTCCCATATCGGTTATGTTGGAAGCGTAAGAGCTTATAAACCTATAAAATAAGAGTTGATAAGAATTATAAAGACAATAAAGTTGATTAATGAAAATTTGAGTTTTCAAAATGAAAATCTTTTTTTGTGAGTACAAATGTGAAATTTGATCCTCTCAGATTTTATTTTAAATATGAAACGTAATCCAAATCTTATCTCAATCTTTCAACCTTGTCCTCACACAGTTTCTTCTTCTCTCCCCTTTTTCTTCACCTGCAGAAGAAACAAACAAACGCATCTCAGCCGCCATCACTGTTTTCATCCTCTTCTCCTCTTTTCAATCTGCATAACACCCATCATCATCCTCAACCTCACGCAACCAGTGCCACTCTCGCATCCGCGCCAGCACTTGTTCCCGAGCACCCCCTTCGAGCCTGGTTGTCACCAGCTTACTGTCAGCAGCGCGCCACAACCACCACCAACCCCCTCAGCAAATCTTCACCACCTTTATCACCTTCACGCCAGCAATGCTCGTCATGCCATCTCTTCCTTATGCGAGGTGTGATCAGATCTGTGCCAGCCGCCGGCCAACCACCATGACCCGTTCGGCCTCGTCTTCACCTTCCCGGTGGCTGGCTGCCCTTGCTGTTGCTGTTCGTGTGGCAGTTCGAGCCTTCATCATCAGTTCCAGCAGCCCACTGCAACCCTTCCCACCCCTCTACACGCTCCGGTAGATTTTCATCTCTCTCCATTGGACCATATCAAGTTGTTGTCATTACCTGCACAAGATTAGTGAGTCTTCATCTCTGATCAGTGGGCCTGAATGCACACAACCAGACTGCCTTCGCAACCTGCGACACATCATCAACAACAACATCAATCCTTGGACAAAGCAATGGATCAGAAATAACAAAACGCGTACTTGAGGACGATAGCTTCTCAGCAGGTGATTTTATTTTCATCAGTTATATTATTATTGGGCTACCACAAATTTATTTTTAAAGTATTATCCAAATATCCTGCTGTCCACGATACGTGAGATTGTGTCTTATTAATCTATTTGATTATGATATTGCTATTAAGACTTTTTAAATTTAACAGAGTATTATTGTTATTTTAGATCAGACTCATCTAAACTACACTTGTATATTAGTGTTAAAACTCTTCTCATCGCATTACTAGTTTTAAATAATTTTTTACCGAATATCGTTTTATTTGGTGAAACGTTGTGAGTTCAAATTTATCACTGATATATCACACTTTAGAGTTCCCTTTTCACATCAATTTACTTAACTAAAGCCACATTTGGATCCAAGTCATATTGGTTGTTGTGTTTCAACGCAATCATCTTTTTCAATTTTTTTCCTACATCTTTAATATTTACTCGTCCATATTCCTATAGCAAATAATGTGGAAGATATATTAACTCTATTTTTTGAAGTAAATGAGAAGTATATTGTTCGATTCTCATTGTACGCGTTTGATAGAGTACCATTTGAATTGGACTGAAAATGTGACACACATCCCTGTGGCAGTAGATTTTTATTTTAATTTTTTTTGGAATGCTCTGTAGCAGTACATGCTTTTTTCTTTTGTGGTCCTCACATTATTATTTTTTTGGAGTGATAATTTTTGCTAGTGCAGCATCTCACGTTATTGTCTTTATGCAGGGCATGTTCGGTCGCAAGGATGTGGGTGGAAGCAAGAAATGACAAAGTATAATTGCTCATTTTTTTATTCTCTGTCTATTTAAATATTGAAAAAAGAAAATAAAAAACTCTTTTTTTTTTCTTTCTCTTTTCTCTTTTACACAACTATTTTTTCACTTCTAAAGTGTTACAGTTAATTTTGTGGTTATGTAAATCTCATTTGTAATAAGTTGTAGCATAAAACAGTTAATTTTTTGACCATATAAATCTCACTAGCATTCTAATTACAGTCTATTTTTTATTTTTCTCATTAATTTTTATTTCGAAATTATTTTGCGGTCAACTTTTTCACTTTCACATTACCATTAACAACGAAAAAATCATAACATTTTTCAAATCACACTTCCCAACAACATCTAAACACCAAAAAAAACTTACTAACCAATTCTCAAGTTTCAAAGGAAACTATTACCACTTCCTTACTTCTTCACTTCTCACTTCTACCTTCTTCACTTTCACACTTCCTCACTTTTACCCTTATTGACATGTGACATACTTACCTCTAGTAAAACAAAGAATAAAAGTTTGATAGCATGCATTAAAGTGTAGTTCCATTTTGCTCACCGTTTCTCTCCTTCACAGGCATCACCGTGCTTTGAAAGTCATTCAGCTGAGTCGGATCACTGGGTCCCACCCGAAGGCTCACCAGATGAACGGTTAAGACGAGCGCAGTGACCGTTGTGACAAAAAAGATGGTGAACAAAATTTTTTCATTAAAGTGTCGGCAGCGGATGAGAAGTGGGGAAAGAACTGACCCCTTCAAACGTAAGTAGGACAAGAGCTTTGCTCCCCCTGCATGGCAAGAAGTGAGACATTGATTAGATTGGTGGATATATATTTTCTTATTATTTAAGTCCTTGGGTTGTTCTTAAATTTGATCTCTCTTATCTGGTTTTTATCCGATTTTTGTGATTTTTTTTTTGATGGAATGAAAATTAAAATTAAGAAAGTTAAATTGAATGATAAAAATAGCATTGAGAAGAATAAAATAGTATTGGAAATTATAAAAATAGCATTGAGAATGATAAAATTAGTAATGAGATTCAAAATAGACTACTAATTTGATATAAAAATTTGATCAAAAAATACACTATTATTATCGGATGGAGGGTCAGGTGTAATTCAATCTAATGTATTATTATCATGTCAGACTGCAGTAGTGATATTGTTGTTGGAATTGAAGAATATGAAGGCGAATCTTCGAGTTGAATTATGGCGAGATCCGTTGATCGAATCAACTGGATGATGGTTGGAGTGTGTTCTCCTTCCATTGGGAATGAACGTGGTATATTCACATGTTCAATTCCGACTTCGAATGAATGAGATATTCAAGTCCAAAAATTGTCTAATTCAAAGCCAAATGGGACTAAAGGTAGCTAAAAGCATTTAGTCCCACATTGGCCATGGGATGGAAGTTTGTGGTCTATATATAGAGAAAATTAAGAACAAAGGGCAAGGGCTCGGGCTCGGGTCCGGGTCCGGGTTTGGGTTCCCTACCTGGCCTGGTTCTTTTTGAATCGGGTCTCGAAGTATGGGCCGAACCAGCTCCGCTCCTGACCGGACCGAACCCACTCTGCTGTCAGGTTGCGAACCTGTTGGACTGCCAACAGTCGCGAACCAATTGGACTGCCAACGGGTGCAAACCAGTTGGAGTGCCAACAGTCACAAACCAATTGGACTGCCAACGGGTGCAAACCAGTTGGACTGCCAAAGGTTGCGAACCAGTTGGACGCCCAAAGGTTGCGATGGTTGGGTCGAAAGTTTGCAATCTTTCAGTCCTGTTGGCCCCTCTTGGAGTGCTATATAAAGCACTCCAAACTCTCAATTGAAAAACACACAGAAAACACCAAATTCCAAATATCTCTCTCTATTATCTGAGTTCTGATCTGCGCGAAGTGATTTTCGGCGTTCTGAACTGTGCTTCCAGCGTGAAGTAGGAAAGCGGCTTCCAGCGAGAAGTGGAATCCGAAGCGACTTCCAAAGGAGATTCTGCAAATTGTTCTGAAAAAGGAATTAGAAAATTCAACAGATTCTTTTATAAGAATTGTTGTCTGAATCTGGTACTTCTGAAGAAAGATATTCTTCTACCTTCCTTCGTTCTCAGCAATGGGTGCTCCTCCAGAGAGTAAAGGCAAATATTCGTTTGAAATTTGTCCTTGTACCGCTGCTTCAAAGATCCTGTGAAGGTACTGGTTGACTAAGGTTCGACCGTACGGTGATTTGGTAGTGCTATCCAAATACCGTGAAGGAGTATTGTATCTTGGGAGACCAGCGTCCATTATCCCGTTAGCACCGGTGCGGGGACGTAATTGTCTTAAGGAGATTCGCTCTAAGCGTACCTCACTCCAAATACTGTATAAGTGGATTAAGTCCTTAAGTCCATTATACAGGGGATATACTTTACAGTATATCGAGACTGATTTATATTCAGTCTAATTGGTGCTTTAACAAAGGAAGAAATGAAAGGTGGTTCTTAAATTAAGGAACGTTCTATTGAACGAAAACCTCCCACCTGATATTTGCCGACCTGGCCAATTAGATTGTTGATATATCAGTGATCTTGATTAGTTGTCAGATTGATTTCTGTTAAGCAGATATCCAACAATCTTAAGACAATTACCTTATTGAAGTTTCTTACTTCTGTTCGGCTTGAACTTGCAGAAAATGTCTGAGACTAATCAAGATAGCACAAGCAAGGCACCAAACATGCAGCTACAAGCTTTGATGCCAACTCCACTTCCTAACCCGAAGCCGGAGAAGCCAGGAAATTTGACGGCACAGAATTCAAGAGGTGGCAATAGAAGATGCTCTTCTACTTGACCACTCTTCATCTGGCCAGATTCCTGCAAGAAGATCCACCAGAGCCCGCAACTGATGCATGGACTCATGTGACTTCCTTTGCCGAAATTATATATTAAATGGACTGGAGGACTCTCTTTACAATGTCTACAGTCCTATCACAACGGCAAAGAAGTTATGGGCCAGTCTTGACAAGAAGTACAAGACTGAGGATGCTGGTACCAAGAAGTTCGTCGTAGGACGATTTCTGGAGTACAAAATGGTGGACAGCAAGACTATAATCAGTCAGGTGCAAGAGTTCCAACTTATCTTGCACGAAATAGAGGCCGAAGGTATGATTCTTCCTGAAACTTTTCAGGTTGCAACAATCGTGGAGAAGCTCCCACCTGCGTGGAGAGACTTCAAGAACTACCTGAAGCATAAGCGAAAGGAGTTAAAGTTGGAGGATCTCATTGTGAGGCTTCGTATAGAGGAGGACAACCGCAAGTCCGAGAAAAGGAGCAGTAAGAACTCCTACAAAGCAAAAGCAAATGTGATCGAGGACTCAAAGGGGAAAGCGTCTTCTTCCAAAAGCTTGAAGAGGAAGAAGCCTTCCCAGGAGTACAAAGGCAAGGTCCAAGAAGGCAAGAACATGCGCTTCAAAGGAACTTGCTACATCTGCAACAAAGAGGGGCATAAGGTAAATGAATATCGCAGCCGCCTCAAAAAGAACAAGAAGAGCCATCCACAGGCAAACTTGACCGACCATGAGTCGCCAAGCCTTTAGTTGTGGTGTCAGAAGTGAATCTGACAACCAACAATAAGGATTGGTGGGTAGACACTGGGGCTACTCGGCACATCTGCTCTGAGAAATTATTATTCTCTGAATATCAAATACTAGAGCAAGATGAGCAACTATTCATGGGAAACTCAGCTGTATCAAAGGTTGAAGGAAAGGGCAAGGTCATCCTGAAGTGGACATCGGGGAAAGAGCTTACTCTTAACGATGTGCTTCATGTTCCAGATATCTGCAAGAATTTGATCTCCGGATCAATACTTAGTAAGAAAGGATTTAGAATTGTTTTTTGAATCTGACAAATTTGTACTTACTAAGGGAGGGATGTATGTGGGAAAAGGGTTATCTTGTTGATGGACTTTTTAAAGCCAATGTTGCAGTGGTAGATAAAAAGTCCGTGTATTTGTATCCAAAGCTAATAAATAAAGGAAATTCTTCTGTTTATTTGCTTGAGTCTCCTAATTTGTGGCATGCTAGATTAGGGCATGTAAATTACAAGTCTTTGAAGAACTTGTCTAATCTGAGATATATTCCTAAACTCAACTTGGAAGAAATTCGCAAGTGTGAGATTTGTGTTGAGGCCAAGTTGGCGAAAAATTCATTTCACTCAATTGATCGAAATACAGAACCTTTAGGGTTAATTCATAGCGATCTATGTGACTTGAAGTTTATTCCAACTAGAGGCGGTAAGAAGTATTTCATTACTTTTATCGATGACTGTATAAGATACTGTTATGTGTATCTTTTAAACAGTAAGGATGAGGCAATAAATATGTTTACAACATATAAAGCCGAAGTTGAGAATCAACTCAACAAGAAAATCAAGATTCTAAAATCCGATAGAGGGGGAGAATATGAATCAAATAATTTTAGTGAGTTATGTGCTAGTTTTGGTATAATACATCAAACTACAGCACCATACACTCTTCAGCAGAATGGAATTGCTGAACGGAAGAACAGAACTTTAAAGGAGATGGTTAATTCCATGCTCGTAAGTTCTGGAGCTCCGCAGAACTTGTGGGGGAAAGCTCTATTAACTGCAAATTATATTCTAAATAGAGTACCCCACAAGAAACTTGGTTTTATACCATTCGAGTTATGGCATGGAAGGATATCTTCCTACCATTACCTCAAAATGTGGGGGTGCCTAGCAAAGGTGTTAGCACCATTACCTAAAAAGACTAAGTTGGGAGCAAAAACTATGGACTGTGTATTCATAGGCTATGCCTTGAATAGTAGTGCCTATAGATTTCTGGTTCATAAATCAGAAATATCAGATATTCATGTAAACATGATTATCGAATCTCGAGATGCTGTGTTCTTTGAAGACATCTTTCCATACAAACGGGAAGCAGATAAGACATCTGGGAAAAGAACACACGAGATGGCGTTCAGGGACGAAAGCCCCAAAGAACCAATTGTTAATGCGGAAACTGAACCAAGAAGAAGTCAGAGATCTAGAATCTCAAAATCTTTTGGTCCATAGCATACGCTATTGAGAGTGAGCCTCAAACATTTAAAGAGGCTATGTCAACCCCAGAAGCACAAATGTGGAAAGAAGCTATAAATAGCGAAATAGAATCCATACTATGTAATCATACTTGGGAATTGGTAAACTTGCCTCCTGGCAGTAAACCAATTGGGTGTAAGTGAATTTTCAAACGAAAATTAAAACCCGATGGATCTATCGATAAGTACAAGGCTAGATTAGTAGCCAAGGGTTATCGGCAAAAAGAAGGACTTGACTACTTCGATACTTATTCACTAGTAACAAGAATAACGTCCATTCGGATGTTAATTGCAATTGCAGTATTGCACAACTAAGATATCCATCAAATGGATGTCAAGACTGCATTCTTAAATGGTGAATTAAATGAAGAGATATATATGGAGCAACCTGAAGGATTTATAGTCAAGGGCCAAGAACACAAGGTGTGTAAATTGGTAAAATCCTTATATGGTTTAAAGCAGGCTCCAAAACAATGGCATGAGAAATTTGATAGTGTCATGATCAAAGATGGATTCACTATCAATGAATGCGATAAGTGTGTTTACACAAAACAGTTGGAAACGCATGTATCATTGTTTGTCTTTATGTAGACGACATGTTGATACTTGGGACTAAAATTGAAATTATTAAGTCCACTAAAAGAATGTTATCCAACAGTTTTGACATGAAGGATTTGGGGGTTGCTGATGTAATTTTAGGAATTAAAATTACTAGAACACCAGATGGAATCAGTCTATCTCAATCTCACTATGTGGATAAGATGATAGAAAGATTCAAGGATCATGGGATAAAAGAGAATACAAATCCTTTTCTCCCACATGTCCATCTTCATAAGAATACAGGAACTGGAATACGCCAGTTGGAGTATTCTCAGATTATCGAAAGTCTAATGTATTTGATGAATTGCACTAGACCCGATATTGCTTACGCTGTAAGCAAGTTAAGTAGATACACTAGTAATCCTAGTGATCTACATTGGACCGTTCTACTACAAGTATTGGGTTACGTATCACATACCAAGGAATATGCCTTGAGATATGGACAGTATCCACCTTACTGGAAGGACACAGTGATGCTAATTGGATTGCAGATTCTGAGAAATTAAAATCAACTAGCGGATACGTATTTACTCTAACAAGAGCAGCGGTATCATGGAAGTCTTCTAAGCAAACATGTATTGCCCGTTCCACTATGGAATCGGAATTCATAGCCTTAGATAAGGCTGGAGAAGAAGCAGAATGGCTTCGACAATTCTTAGAAGATATACCATTATGGCAAAAGCCAGTGCCCGCTATATGTATACACTGCGATAATCAAGCAGCTATATCTAGGGCACAAAATGTTTATACAACGGTAAGTCTAGACATATTCGTCGTAGACATAATACCGTGAAGCAGTTGCTCTCAAATGGAATTATCTCTATTGACTTTGTATCGTCAAAGGATAATTTAGCAGATCCGCTTACTAAAGGTTTAAGTGGAGAGCGTATAAACTGCGCATCGAGGGGAATGGGTCTAAAAGCCTAACCTTACCGAGTCAGCTTAATGGAAACCTCACTTAGCGACTGGAGATCCCACGGACTAAGTTCAAGAGGAAAAACTAGTTATGATTGACTCAGCAAGTAAGCACTTGGGAGCTTGACTCCAATCCATTCTTAAGGTGCACATAAGTGCTTTTCTACAAGTGGATTAAGGATAAGCTTAACGCTTTTAATGATGCCTATATCTTGTTACTAAACAAGTGGAGTAGAGTAGACTACTCTTAATAGGTCCATCACCTATGTGAGTATAGAGTTGGGTCGGCTCTTTGGGAATTTCTATGGAGGCTGTTATTCCCTAAAGATACTCTCTGAAACCAAGAATGTCCAGGGCCAAAACGGACACAACCGAGAACCAAAGTTGATTTGGAAAGTTACTGTGTGAAGCTTGTTGACTTGGCTTACACTAACGGCTAACAGTTCAAGACCTAGTTCATTGATTAGCCAGTAAGTCCGATAAAGTTTTCGCTATGGAAGGTTCAAGACCTAATTCACCTATCCTTATGCAGTTTCTTTTCTCAAGTACCTTTCACAATAGAGTCAGTCTCTTTGTGTGTCATTCCTTGAATCTCCATTCATTGTGGGGGATTGTTGGAATTGAAGAATATGAAGGCGAATCTTTGAGTTGAATTATGGCGAGATCCGTTGATCGAATCAACTGGATGATGGTTGGAGTGTGTTCTCCTTCCATTGGGGATGAACGTGGTATATTCACATGTTCAATTCCGACTTCGAATGAATGAGATATTCAAGTCCAAAGATTGCCTAATTCAAAGCCAAATGGGACTAAAGGTAGCTAAAAGCATTTAGTCCCACATTGGCCATGGGATGGAAGTTTGTGGTGTATATATAGAGAAAATTGAGAACAAAGGGCGTGCCCTTTAGGTACTTGGAGTTTTCGCGCGCGCGAAAAGGAGGGAATTATGCTCGCACATGCATGCGCGGCGCGCGCGCGCCGCCGCTGGCGGCGGCCGGCGGCGCCGGTGCCGGAGCCGGGCCGGGCGCGGGCTCGGGTCCGGGTTTGGGTTCCCTACCTGGCCTGGTTCTTTTTGAATCGGGTCTCGAAGTATGGGCCGAACCAGCTCCGCTCCCGAACCGGACCGAACCCGCTCCGCTATCAGGTTGCGAACCAATTGGACTGCCAACGGGTGCAAACCAGTTGGATTGCCAAAGGTTGCGAACCAGTTGGACGCCCAAAGGTTGCGATGGTTGGGTCGAAAGGTTGCAATCTTTCAGTCCTGTTGGCCCCTCTTGGAGTGCTATATAAAGCACTCCAAACTCTCAATTGAAAAACATACAGAAAACACCAAATTCCAAATATCTCTCTCTCTATTATCTGAGTTCTGATCTGCGCGAAGTGATTTTCGGCGTTCTGAACTGTGCTTCCAGCGTGAAGTAGGAAAGCGGCTTCCAGCGAGAAGTGGGAATCTGAAGCGACTTCAAAGGAGATTCTGCAAAATTGTTCTGAAAGAGGAATTAGAAAATTCAATAGATTCTTTTATAAGAATTGTTGTCTGAATCTGGTACTTCTGAAGAAAGATATTCTTCTACCTTCCTTCGTCCTCAACAGTGGGTGCTCCTCCAGAGAGTAAAGACAAATATTCGTTTGAAATTTGTCCTTGTACCGCTGCTTCAAAGATCCTGTGAAGGTACTGGTTGACTAAGGTTCGACCGTACGGTGATTTGGTAGTGCTATCCAAATATCATGAAGGAGTGTTGTATCTTGGGAGACCAGCGTCCATTATCCCGTTAGCACCGGTGCGGGGGACGTAATTGTCTTAAGGAGATTCGCTCTAAGCGTACCTCACTCGAAATACTGTATAAGTGGATTAAGTCCTTTATACAGGGGATATACTTTACAGTATATCGAGACTGATTTATATTCAGTCTAATTGGTGCTTTAACCAAGGAAGAAATTGAAAGGTGGTTCTTAAATTAAGGAACGTTCTATTGAACAGAAACCTCCCACCTGATATTTGCCGACCTGGCCAATTAGATTGTTGATATATCAGTGATCTTGATTAGTTGTCAGATTGATTTCTGTTAAGCAGATATCCAACAATTGTATTATCTTTTTTTTAAATAATGATTGTAATTCACTTTTTACCATTGAGCCAGAATTCATTTTTGACACATATAAATACATAAAAGCTTTAATTTCAGAGCAAGAGCAAAAACAAGAGCACGAGAGAGGTAGGCCATGCAAGACCAACGCTACAAAAGAAATGAGGATGGATGTCTTTGTTGTCCTAGCCATAGTCATAAGTTGACATTTGCAAAATGCTTCAAATACTTTCTTCATTACCCATTTAGGTGCCTACACAGATTGCAAGAAGATTTGTAGCTAAACAAGAACAAAGAAACATGAGTCGTTGAATATTGTGAAAAAAAATTAGTGATAACGCATATGTTGTGGAGCTTCCAAGCGATATGGTGATGTTTAAAATATTCAATGTGACGGATCTCTATGAATATCACCCTATATAGCAGTTATATCTAGATTATAACCCATTACAAATTCTTTTGAAGAAAGAGGGACTGATGTAGGAAATCAAGTTAAAAGCAAGCCAATTGAAGACAAAAACAAGCTCAGCTGTTGACAACTAAACTCAGCTGTTGACACACTGATTGCAAAAGGCGTTTCTTGAGAGTTGGGGTTTTACAGTCTGTCAACAGGTCAAGTTAGTTGTCGACAGCTGAAAGTGTATTTGCGTATTCAAGTCCGAACATGATACAATTTTTAATTCTGAATTGAATTCTGAATTGTTTTGTTTTTCTTTTATTTGATTAGATTTCCTAGTTAGATTAGTATTCTTTTTCTATTGCCTATATAACTGTAATGCCCCGATCTCACGGGTACAGGAGACGTTACTGCGGCCTATATACATAGGTTGAAATTGTCTTCTCATATATATGCTAAGCATCATACAAGACAAAAAAATCAGAGTATGAAAATATGTGGTGTATTATACATTCCAACATAAGAGTACAATTACAGAGCTATCACAAAGCGTGACATAATTTTACATGAATGTTACATCACCAAGAAGCGTGAAATATGAAATATACAAGGATGAGCAGTATAAAAAGGCTCTCACAAGTTACAATAGGGAAAGTAGGGAGCCGAGAAGGGGGGCTGGAAGAAAAGGCTCAGATGGTCCACCGATGATCCACGTTTCGGCTGCGCCACTCTGATCAGCAACTTAGATCACAACACGATCTAAGATCCGAAATCTGGACATGAAGGTCCAGCGGAGTCAGAAAGCTACCCAACGAGTACGTAAGATGAAACCAAATAGCGTCTACAGGCAAACACACGTGTACATGATCAAGTGATGTGATTCAGGCATTCGGGTACATGCATTAACCATAAGCTTAAACGAGAAATCAGAAGTCAATAGAAAACCCGAAAATCTAGTAATTACATGTGTACCAATAAATCTTAATAAAGAAAGCATGTACTGAAACCAAATCGAAAGCATAAGTACACATAAGCATACAGTGAGACCTCGGGGATTATATTAAATAGGAGTGTGGACAAAACTAATTATACAAGTTCAGACTTTGAATGCATAAGATTGATACGTCGAGGGGATAATCCAAATAAGGAAAACCTCATATATATACCATATATCCCATATCGTCATCATCTGAGTTCATACAACCTGAGTTGCCCTTAGAGTAACAGAACAAGAGTGTGTCTAGAGTAATCATTGTGTCACAGAATAACATATATACAAGTGACGAATAGGACAACTTAATCGTATAACAATAACAATCAGTGTCGCCTGTTATTATAATCACTTCCTTCCAGTGTTCCATACCACTGGCCATTAACACTAGAGTCCGCCATTCAGCAGAACATATCCGGACTTTGATATATGAATACTATTATCCGTATGCGGGAATGACTCTATAACACCCTCTCCTGACATTATTGTTATTAACAATTAAGTTATGGCTAGTACTGGACAGTGTCTGGAGTCACATGTCAAGAGTAGGTGATCGATAGTCAGTGCAGGCGTTCGTAGCATAACAACCAGTTATTAAATTATTATTATTAGGACTCGTTCGATCCATATATTTTAATATCTGTTACTGGTTCACATACATCCACATATGAATAAGGCGAGTTAAATTATTGAAAAGTGATAGGAGATTAATTGTATCATGTTTATAATGGGCCACGTGCATACTCGGCACAACGGCCTCATGTGGTTGGGTCTAGACCCCAATCCCAGCTGCTATGCTGTAAGGGGCTTATTTGTATGCCCTAGAACATGAATGGAATCTGGCCAGGTGTCAGTACACCTCACCAGAACACCTGTGGCCTCAGGTCGTTCTGAATAGTGTTACAATATCGAGCCATTATGAAGACGTAGCTATTGATGTCATCAGTATTCCCCCATCCCGGTATAAGTTTTCCATTTATTACAGATTACGTGTATTTATCAATTTATGGGAATAGCAAGAGCATGATACATGACTAACAAGAAGTACATGAGTACAATAGTATAGGAGATACAGGATTACTGTTCATAACAGGATATAATAATTAGATTCCCGTAAAATGTGATAATCATAAGTCATGTCAGGTATCAGGTGATAGTATGTCAAGTATTATGTGTTAGATATCAGGTATCAGGAAAATGCTCAACAACGTAAGTAGTACAAGTAAACACAGTGTCACAATATAAATAGGCAACCGATCACTCAAGTTAAAATATGAAAACAATGCAAAATGATATTTCCAACTCTTCACAGCCATAGTCACAATAATAAAATATTAAATTATTAATTAAAAACCCGACAGGGTGAGATCGGACTGGACATGCAAATAGGAGGATAGGCAAGCAGCCAAATGAGGCCCGGTAGAGTGGGACAAGCCGATAAGCAGAACTGAACAGAGCTAGATAGACGACCAACAATCTGAGTTAGACAGAGTTGATCAAATAAGCGGTCAAGCGAGCAAGCAAGGTTAGGCGGAATTGTATAGACAAGTAAGGCTGAATAGACAAGTGAGTAGGCAAGTTGGATCTGGTTAAAAACAAACTGAGATAGGAAGGGCGGGAGCATAGCTATACCGTGTTAGCAGTTGTTGACATTTAAAAAAGACAAGATTTTTATTGGTCCAAACAATGTCTAAACTTATTGACATTTACAAAAGACAAGTGACAGACGAGCTGAAGACCGGTTTTCACTCGTCTCCGAGGGACAGAAAGCAACTTGGACTCCACTGATCCAGCAAGCAGACAGTGAACCTGGATTGTTTCTAAACAGACCTCAGCAGGTCTAAAGATGCTAGCACTTAGCATTACATGAGCCCGAAGGGATAGCCTCGCCTGAGAGGCTAAGATCATTCAACTTCTCATTGAAGCCATTTACAGCTCCGCCAGGAAATAAACTCATAGCTTCGCTTGAACTGCTGAAGCGTAACTCCGCAGAGAGAGTTAGCTCCGCCTGAAGCCACGCGCAACTGCGTAGAAAGGGTATATGATAGCTTCGCAACAGATGACATCTAGCTCCGCCGAAGAAGCTTTCCTCTGACTTCGCCAGATACTGCCTCCAGCACCGCTGCAGGCAGCGCCGCTGCTGGTCTGCTATGGTCAACTCTTGACCAATCAAATCTCCAGATGAGATCAAATCTAATCAGGATTTAGATCAAATCTAATCAAGATCAAATCTGAGATCAAATTTGGCAGTTGATTGCCGCAATCTCTTGACTCTTCTAAAACGAGTAAGAGGATCAGGGGAAATCTTCCAATTATATGGAAAGGATCAAAACAGATCAAGAGGATCAACCGACCTGCTACTTCTAACTTCGCAGAAACTGATCCTAGCCTCGCAGTAAGGCTACTTTCCAATTTAAACAGAGTTGATTCATTCTGTTTCCATATTTTCAAGGGACAATTATACCCCTGTTCTCTCTATAAATAGAGGACCACCTCCAGAAGAAGAGAGAGACACGCAATATGCTCGAGAGAGGACTCCACAAGTAGAGACTTCTTCACGACGCACCGTGCGCACAAAAATTCAGAGACATTTAGAGAATTACTTCTTTAATCAGGGTGCTGATACCCTAATACCTTCTTCTCAAGGAATCTCCGGAACCAGGCGAGAAGGAATTCCTAATTGAAGGCGGTTTTGAGAAGTAGCAAGAGGGTTCTACCAACCTTCTGTTCTCTGATTCCCCAAACCAGGCGAGAAGGGAATCTCATCGCTCGCATCGTCAAAGGGACAAAGTGGTCGCGTGCTGACCAGACTCCTATCGGCACACTTCTCCAGAATCTCTGAGGAGATCTACTTGTAATCTTTTAGAATACTTATAATTTAGCTCCTCAACCCTTTTTATTATAAGTTTTCCCCTTTGCAAATCAATGGAAAACAAGATGGCGACTCCGCTGGGGATGGTATTCTCCACTGCCGAGAATCAAGTGTCGCAATGCGACGAACAGACCCTCGGGTCTAACTCTGAAATCAGAAAAGCCAGTGCAGCCAGAGCCCCTCTGGCTAAATCTTCAAAGAAAGTCTCTGCAGAGACAGAAAAGGCTCCATACGAACCTACTGCAGTTCTCTGGCGCAACAAGGAAGCACGCCCGCAGCCCAGGTCCTGCACTTTCGAGAACTTGGTGGTTCAGTTCGATCAAGAAAGATTTGAAGAAGTTCTCTCTGGGGGTGGCCTAATGCTTCGAGCACGGAAGCATAGGAAGGTCTCCATGACCAAGGTTTTAGACATGAAGCCAGAAGCAGAATTCTGCCAACACCCTTCAGCCTTACGTGTCGCTGATCAGGTTCCATGCGAACCTAAGTATCCTCTACCAAAGCAGATGTGGAGGCCTAAACAGAAGTCTCTGGGCAAACCCTCAGGCGTAGTTACGCCAAAACCGCGTCTCTCTTGCGAAGAAAAAGGCAAGATATCTATCTGCTCCAACAATGCTGCCAGCCGCGAAATCACGACGGCAATCATACCGTCGCCCAATTCAAGAGCAGCAATGCCTCGTGCCGGCCTTGTTCTCATGAGCGAAGCTACTGTACCACGGCGTACGCGCAGGGTTCATGGCCACGAAGCTAGAGTCAAAGTACTATCCAAGGCTAATCGCCTCCGCAGCAGCATAGCGGGCAAAGCACCACAGCGTGCTCCGCTCTCCGGGTCGTCAAGCGCTAAGCTCGCGCTTTGTGGCGAAGTTTGAAATGAAGCAATATTCCGTGCTAATCCCTTCTGCGGGGGTAAAAAGAGCAGGATAATGTCCTATGCGAGATCCAAAAGAGCCTCTGCGCTGGATTGTTTGACAAATAAACAAATCTCTTTCTCCTGTTGTCAAGAAGTGGGATGTCAGCTGGTGACAGTCCACTCAGTCCACTGCCGGCTGAGACCAATCTCCGGCACCCCTCCAGGACGACAATCAGTTTTTGATTGACTATCGGTACAGGCCCCGGTGAAACATCATAAAAGGAGCGTCTCGCGAGATCCACCCTCTGCATCCGTCAATATGACCGGAAGGGGACGAGAGCTGCGCGGAGGAAGACAAGCATCTGACGACACCCCCTACAGCTCCGCAGATTCAGATTACAGCCCAGGCTTAGGCGAAGTCTTAGTACATGAAGAGGGTGTTTTCTGAAATACCCGATCTAGGGTGGCGATACCCTAAGTTATGAACAGCCTTCTTCCTCAACGGCCCTAGCCTCGCCGGAGCCCAGGAGAGCACTCCAACCATCGGATGAAGAAGATGAAAACAGTGGGTACGCCTCTTCAGCGACAGTTAGCTCAGTGCGAACAGACAAAGCGTCAGTCAACATGGCTGATAATGTTAACGACAACCTTCATCGACGTTTGGAAGCTCAGGAGCAAACTTCCAAGACCCAGCAAGAAGCTCTGGACAATATTCAACAGATGCTTGCTCGATTCTTCAGCAATCGAAATAACAATGATGCCGGGAGCAATCACGACGAGGATGAACATTTTAGCAATGATCAGCCAAAGATCGAGAAATCCAAGGAGGGTTCTTCTTTAGACGCTGAAATCCTTAAAGGTCTCCAAGCTCAAATTGCGTCCCTAGCTCAGAGGGATAAATTAAAGAAAGTAGGGGCAGTCCATCCTTACCCATTGGAGTGGGATTCGGTGCCATATCCACCGAAGTTCAAACCACCAACGTTGCATACGTATGATGGTAAGAGTTCGCCAAATCAGCACATCTACTACTTCCGGTCTCAGACTGGTAATGTTATAAGCAACGACGCCATCATGGCTAGGCTATTCATCGGCACCTTAAAGGGGGTGGCATTTGACTGGTTCCGAAGTCTCCCTCCGGGCTCTATCAATTCCTGGATCGACCTGGAAACCCGGTTCCTCTCTCGTTTCTATGAGGACGATACCGAAGTGACCATGGACAAGCTCCTCTCCACCATACAGAAGAAGGGCGAATCTGTCCGTGACTACATTGAACGGTTCAGAAACTTATCCTTCATGTGCCCAGCAGGGATGCCACTACCCATGCTCTTACAGACATGTAGGCACAACTTCCTAAACAGTAGAAGTTCGTATGGGGGCTATCAAGGCCCACACTTGGAAAGAATTGGTCGAACAAGCTAAGATAGCCGAAAAGTCGGCTAAAAAGTTCGAACCATCCATCCCTAGAGGCAAATGGGGTATGAACAGTAAAGGACGTAGCGACCTACCGCAGTCTTCTCAAGCCAAAGGGAAGAGACTATGTCTGTGGAATTGTCCGGGGACGTGCAGTCGAAGGCCAAGAAGAGCGGCTTCAACAATCAGGAGCCTAAATTCCCTCCAAAATAGTACTCCTTCAAAGACGATCAGGTGGTCACGATATTCCATCTGCTCCACAATGGGAATAAAATCAAGCTACCATATGCTCGACGTCCTAATGAAATAGGACGCATAAATGATCCCAAATACTATCTCTACCATAGGATGATTCACCATCCTACTGACAAGTGTTATGTCCTCAAGGATAGAATACAAGCCTTAATCGATGCCGGAGTTCTGCATTGAAGATAGAGCAGAAGAAAGTCACTGCCAATATGGTGACTCTCGAATTCGGCAGTACCCAAAAGGTCACAGTTCCTGACGGGACCTATCCAGCCCCTGCGCCACGGTTGAAAGTCAGGCATCCTTCAGTTATAACTCAAGATAATAAGGGTCTCGTTCCCTTAACATTGGAGACAGGGGAAGTCATGTGGATACACCCAGACCTCGTCCAAGACGTACAGCGGGATTCAAAGGAGCCCAACTCAAAGGCAAGTCTTGCAATGTCATCTCCATCCTGCTAGACGACGGCAATCTTACATCGGCTTCCCTCAGCGATTCAGAAGGAGAAAAGCATACTTGTGCGACGCAAGCCGATGCGCCTCAACAGATGGGCACCCGATCCGAAAAATCATACTTGAGGCAGTATGAAAAGTCTACTGACGAGATACAACAGCAAACAACGTCAGTACAAATGCCAGCATCCGCTTCGATTCCAACCAAGGAAAAAGAGAAGCCTAAAGAGGTCCGATTCGACCAAGTCCTGAAGAAGCCTTCAGGACCAGGGCTTGACATGCCCTTCTGTTTTGACATATTGGCTCAGCTGGCTAATATCCCAGCTCGTATCACAATGCACGAGCTCCTTCGTCTCTCAAAAGAGACAAGAGAAGCACTCAGGGATGCGCTAGCCAATTCAGAATCCTTTCTGACATACATGCCAGAGGTCCCTAACGATGACGTTCAGTCTCCTTGCCCAAAATGTCATCACACACAATCAAAGGTGCCCGCCATTACATTCACGGCGGAAGATATGCTTCTCAAAGACAACAAGCACGATCGACCTCTGTACTACACCGGACATATCGGTTCAACATGCATTGAAAGAGTACAAGTCGACCCGGGGTCCGCACTCAGCATCATCCCCAAGAGGTTACTTTACTTCCTCGGTATACCGCTGTATAGGTTATCCGCAACCACCACTACAATATACGGTTTCAATGCCAGGAGTAGTCATCCACTTGGAAAGATTCGACTCCGCTGCCGAATCGGGAGCCTGAAGTCAGAAGTAACATGCTATGTCATTGATGCTGGCACGTCATATAACCTGCTTCTAGGACGACCATGGATCCATTCCAACTAGATCGTCCCCTCTACTCTGCACCAATTCTTCAAATATGTTGAAGGTGACGCGACAGTATGAACTGTCTTTGCTGAGAAGCAACCATTCAAAGGGGTAGAAAATTACTTCACTGATGCTCTCCTAAATCAACAAACCGGTGAAACATCCAAAGAACCATTGCCAGATGATGATGAAAGTGGCAATGAGGTGGATTCAGAATCCGAAGCAGGCATGCCAGCCATTCTGATTGGTAAACCAATTATAGCATGTCTTAATAATCCCAAATGTAATACTCTTTCTGAAGATGAAGGTGAATGGGTAATTAATGATTATATTTCTTTCGATTATCCCGCGAGTGTTGGACTGTTTGAATCCATTACGGATAGCTCTCTGCACATGCCTTTGCATAAACCAAGTGCGTCCAGTACACCCATAGAACCTGCAGAAGGAGCCGTTTTGGTGATCCCGCCATCCAAAGAAGGTCAGTTACCGATAATTTTCGGTAGAACCCAACCACGGGGACCTATAACCACAGATTCAAGTTCAGATTCAGATACTTCACAGTTCTTCCATTATGCGCGGCCGACGCGCCATATTATGAAAAAAATGGGATACGACTTGAAGCATGGAGCGGGCCTGAATTTTGAAAAAGGAAGACGTAGTTTGATGCGTAACTTTGTGCCAAAAGGAAGCCTGCAAATTACTATGATAGTACACGCAGGGGGTTGGGATACGTTACACCCACATCGCCAGCAACGGTTCAATGCAAAGATGACGAACCAATCCCATCACATTCAGCCTCATCCTCCGAATGGGACTCAGATGTCAGTGTAGGAATGATGTTCGAAAACCTCACCGTTAATATGACTTCAAGCAGTCAATTGGAGCCCGCAGGAGCTGTCGATGAGGAATCATGGGCCCAGCACTTGGACCTCCAATGAGAAAAGCAATTCGAACTGCGCGAGCCACCTACTGAAGTAAGGCGATGCAGGTCAACTTGGGTAGTCAAGACCACCCTAAGCCCATCTTTATAAGTGAAAGCTTATCACTTACAGAAAAGGAAGAATTGATAACACTCATAAAGGAGTATATAGATGTCTTCGCATGGAGCTACGAAGATATGCCTGAACTCGATCCACAAGTCGCCATGCACCATCTGAACATCAAGCCCGACGCCAAGCCGGTTAAGCAGCAACAACGTTGGTTTCGCCCGAACGTTATGGAGGCTATTGAAGCCGAAGTTCACAAGCTCATTGCATGTGGCTTCATATGGGAGGAACAACATCTAGATTGGATTGCTAATATCGTTCCCGTCCTCAAGAAGAACGGGAAAATACGGATCTGCATCGACTACCGTGATCTCAATACGGCTTGTCCTAAAGACGAATTCCCGCTGCCCATCACAGATGTCATGATTGACAATACCTGTGGATTCGAAAGAATGTCTTTCATGGACAGCTTTTTAGGGTACAATCAGATCTAAATGTACCCCAACGACGAGAAGCATACCTCGTTCCGAACACCCTTGGGGGTATACTGCTACACCGTAATGCCCTTCGGGCTAAAGAACGCCGGAGCAACCTATCGCGGGCAATGAGTACAATCTTCCGCGATCATCTCCGAAAGACGGTAGAATGCTATGTCGACGGCATTGCTGTCAAAAGCCGCAACAAGGACGACCATCTTCTTGACTTGAGAACGATGTTCGATATAATGCGGGCTCATCAACTGAAAATGAACCCGAAAAATCCTTCTTGGGAGTGTCAAGTGGCAAGTTCCTCGGGTTTATTGTTACGTCAAAAGGGATTCATCTTGACCCAGAAAAAGTCAAGGCCATTCAAAGCATGCATCCACCGAGGAATCTCAAAGAGCTTAGAGGCCTGCAAGGAAGATTGGCGTATATCAGAAGGTTCATCGCAAACCTTTCAGGCCGTTGACAGCCGTTCACCCGACTCATGAAAAAGGGTGCTTCCTTCGTATGGGATCAAGCTTGTCAAGAAGCTTATGATGACATCAAGAGATACCTCACGAAGCCTCCAGTCTTAATAGCCCCAACATCAGGGAAGCCATTCTTACTTTATGTAAAAGCTATGAACTATTCTCTCGGTGCCCTCCTCGCTCAAAAGGAAGACAATGGTCACGAGCAAGCCATTTATTATCTAAGCAGGACTCTCGTAGGAGCAGAATCTCGCTACAATCCTATCGAGAAAGAGTGTTTAGCTCTTCTCTTCGCTGTTCAGAAGACACGACATTATTTGGTCGGCCAAACCATATATGCCATCTCCAGAGTGAATCCTTTGCGCCTTCTCATGACAAAGCCGGGATCATTGAATTCAAGATTGGCTAAATGGGCACTTCTTTTGTCTCAATACGACGTGATCTTTACCCCTCAGAAGGCGGTTAAAGGCCAGGCCCTTGCAGAGTTCTTGGCCGCTCATCCAGTTCCGGAACATTCAAAACTTCACGAGGATATTCCAGATGAAGTCTTCGACTCCAATGTAACCTCAGAGGAGGAAGTGTGGCAGATGTTCTTCGATGGAGCATCGCGAATGAGCCTCAAAGGCAAGATTATTGCCGGAGCGGGGGTTGTGTTCATCTCCCCACAGAATCATGTCCTTCCTAGAGCATTCTCCCTGATAGAGTCATGTTCCAACAATGTAGCAGAATATAATGCTCTGCTCATTGGTCTTCAGCTCGCCCATGGAATGGGGGTACGCTACCTTGAGGCTTACGGTGATTCAAAGCTGATTATCAATCAGGTTAAAGGCGAATATGAAGTTCGCTACGAGGATTTGGTGCCTTATTATCACACGGTCATCGAATTGGCTAATCTTTTTGAAGGCTTCTATATCGGGCACGTGTCTCGATCTCAAAATACCAAGGCAGACGCTCTTGCTGCATTAGCAACAACACTACCCTTGCCAGCCGACACCGAGTATCACCTCACGGTGGCGACTCGACACCTTGTATGCTCTAAGCATATGTTAAGAACCCGAGAAGTCTATAATGTCTCCACGGATCTTGAGCCGAGAGATTGGCGATTTCCTCTCATCGACTACGCTTTACATGGTTTGCTGCCAGATGATCCTAAAGAAGCGGCATCTATCAGACGAAGGTCTCTCTGTTTCTACTACGATCCAACTCTGAAGACACTTTATCGTCGTTCATATGACGGTATCCTCCTCCGTTGCCTTTCTAGTTCAGAGGCGCAGGAAGTGCTTAAAGAAGCACATGATGGCATTTGCGGAGCTCATCAGTCAGGTCCAAAACTCAAAGACAGGTTGCATAGGCTTGGACACTATTGGTCAACCATGATAGCCGATGCCATCCAATATGCACGAAGGTGTAAAGCATGCCAGATTCATGCAGACTTCATACACCAGCCCCCGAAGTTGCTCCACCCAACTGTTGCTTCGTGGCCATTCGAAGCATGGGGAATCGATGTCATAGGGCCAATCAGCCCCTCTTCGACAAAAGGACACCGGTTTATCCTGGCAGTAACCGACTACTTTTCAAAGTGGGCGGAAGCTATACCACTGGTTGAGGTCAAAACTTCTAACGTGGTTAATTTCATCAAACACCATGTCATCCATCGGTTTGGCATCCCTAGGCGGATCATCCATGATAATGGTCCCTAATTCATAAGCCAAGTATTCTATCGTTCTGCGATAAATACCGAATTCAGAATGTGGCTTCGACTGCCTATAATCCTGCTGCTAATGGTTTGGCGGAGGCATTCAATAAAACGATCATCAAGCTACTCAAGAAGTTCGTCTCCTCGAATAAGCGAGATTGGGACAAAAAGCTTGGTGAATGTCTTTGGGCATACCGAACCACGGTTCAAATACCGACAGGCAATACGCCTTTTTTCTTGGTATATGGGTGCGAAGCAGTCATCCCATTGGAAATCCAAATGCCATCATTGCGAGTCGCTCTGACCACTAAGATCACATCAGAGGACAATGATCGGTTGCGTCTTCAAGAGCTCGAAGCCCTAGATGAGAAGCGGCTACAAGGAGCATATCGAGTTATATCAAGCTCGAATCTCAAAAGCCTTCAATAAAAAGGTCAAACAAAGAGTCTTCCAGAAAGGAGATTTGGTTTTAGCTGTCAGACGACCGATGATTATGACGCATAAGACCAAAGGCAAATTTCAGCCTAAATGGGAAGGACCGTTTGTAATAGAAACAGTCTATTCAAACGGAGCATACCGCCTCATGACTTCAGATGGCGATTTACACATGATGCCGGTCAATGGCAAGTTCTTAAAGAAGTATTATCCTTGATTAAGGATCCTTCTCATGATCAAGTTAACACTACACCTCTGATCAAGACCTTCATATCCAAGGTACATGCAAAGAGAGCCTTTATCTTTCTCCAAGCGAGATCGCACACCAGTAAGGAACCTGACCATATACTGGTTCTCCTAAAGAGAATCAAGGTTACACATATGCTAACCAAATTATCCAACATCCTTAACGATTATGGATAGAGGAAAATGTTGGCCTTTAAGCCCAACATAAGTCCTCGATAACTCATCATGCTGAGGGGAATAGCATGGCTAGCCCAATTCAAACGGTAGTTGGTAAAGGCATATCAAACCTGTTGACGGCTGGGGATTTGCTAAAAATCCTAAGGGATCTATTCCCATTTGATTCCCTCTCCAAAATCACTTACCAATTCTCGTCCATAGAATGGTAAGACCATAGATACATTTCGCTGTTATGTTAACATTAAACCTATGACAGTGATTCTCTCATTTTCCCCCGTGAAAACGAGACCTCCAAAATCACTTACCAATTCTCGTCCATAGAATGGTAAGACCACAGATACATTTCACTGTTACGTTAACATTAAACCTATGATAGTGATTCCCTCATTTTTTCCCGTGAAAACGAGACCTCCAAAACCACTTACCAATTCTCATCCATAGAATGGTAAGACCACATATACATTTCGCTGTTACGTTAACATTAAACCTATGACAGTGATTTTCTCGTTTCAACCAGTAAAAACGAGACCCTTCCCCAAATTCCATTACAAACCTTGAGCCATGTTGACATTTACTAAAGACAGGTCTCGATACTTATTGACATTTACAAAAGATAAGTATCACCACCTTGAGATTGGTGGCATCTCAATCGGTTATGTCATTGCGACCTCTGAACCAGCAGACAGCCAAGTCTCAGTTTCGAGCTTGTCGACATTTACAAAAGACAAGTCTCAACCCCGAGCCCTGTTGACATTTACAAAAGACAGGTCTCGATACTTATTGACATTTACAAAAGATAAGTATCACCAACCTTGAGATTGGTGGCGTCTCAATCGGTTATGTCATTGCGACCTCTGAACCAGCAGACAGCCAAGTCTCATTTCGAGCTTGTCGACATTTACAAAAGACAAGTCTCAACCCCGAGCCCTGTTGACATTTACAAAAGACAGGTCTCGATACTTATTGACATTTACAAAAGATAAGTATCACCAACCTTGAGATTGGTGGCATCTCAATCGGTTATGTCATTGCGACCTCTGAACCAGCAGACAGCCAAGTCTCAATTTCGAGCTTGTCGACATTTACAAAAGACAAGTCTCAACCCCGAGCCCTGTTGACATTTACAAAAGACAGGTCTCGATACTTATTGACATTTACAAAAGATAAGTATCACCAACCTTGAGCTTGGTGGCGTCTCAATCGGTTATGTCATTGCGACCTCTGAACCAGCAGACAGCCAAGTCTCAATTTCGAGCTTGTTGACATTTACAAAAGACAAGTCTCAACCCCGATACTTATTGACATTTATAAAAGATAAGTATCACCAACCTTAAAGCTTGATGGCTTCTTAACCAATTATGTCATTGCGACCTTTGAACCGGCAGATAGCCAAGTCTCATTATTCAATACAGTAAGAACTATGTTCTCAAGTGGCTGCAATACAACTTGGAAACGACAATTCAGCAGATAAAGCAAGTTGGAGGTTCGACAAGGGAGTCAAAACAAAGTTATTTTTATTGAGTTTGAGAAGAAGGGATACATGAAGGCACATATATTACAAGCTATAAGCGTACGTCATAAGATTTGATCCGTTCTTCAAGGGAGGCCAGTTTCAGCCTTGCCTCCCTATCATCGGTAGCCTTCACAAGCGCCTGCGACCTTAGTTCAGCCTCATTAAAACTCGTCGTCTGGGCCAGGCGAGATTCAACTTCAGCCAAGGTTACCCTTTGAGCTAGCTCTTGCCGCGAAAGCTCGTCACTCTGAACCTTAAGCTGCTCAAGCGCGCAGTTTCTTCCAGACGCACTGGTTCAGCCTTGGATAAGAGAAGATTTTCCTTCCTGATCATTTTCTTGGCCTTCTCAATTTTGTCTTCGGCATCAAGAAGAGCACTGCTAGAAGCATCGATAGCGTCCCCGAGCTCTATCCTCCTTGTCTCCAAGGATTTCAAGTCTGAAGAAATAGCCTTAGCGCTTTCTGAGTAGCAAGACAGGCTTCATGCATTTGAGCGACAAGATGCGCAAGCTGCTCGTTAACCGAAGATTCCAGGTCCGAGCGGCTAAGACGGCGCCATTCCTCTACGTCCCTCTCAAACTGGTCTACCAGAAGCTCTAATGCAGCAGCCTGGTTATCCCCCCCAAAGTCCCGAATACTTTCAATACTGCGGGAAAGGACTACCTTTAATGTAGAAAATGGCATAGTCGAGCCTTTCAAGACCAGATCGATGGATCGCTTCAAGCCTTTATAAAAGCTATCGACTATGTCACCTATAAAATCATTTTCAACCTCTGCCACTTCTGGTAGATGGACAGCCTCAGAAAAATCCACCAGCCTAGTTGACACTACTGTGGAAGGAACGGCGGGAACACTGGCTACAGCAGCATGACAGGTCATCGGTGATCTTGGCGGAGTCTTCATTGAAACCAGTACACTAGCCACCGCTGAGATAGGACTGGTAACCATCTTCTGAACCGCAGGCTCAACCACCAGGGTTGGGGAAGTAGGGCTTGTAATCACCCTCAGCTCTGCACCTGACACAACTGACGGCGCCTCACTCGTTGATATAGTTGGGAGTGAGGACACCTCCGGGACTACCACCCCTTCAACCTCCGTTCCTTCGGCTGGCTCAGGCCGATAAGGGGCAGGTCACCATACAACGCATCCAACACAGCAGCATCCACCGCGGTCGAAGTGCTCATGTCACCTCTTGACCCCTCGGGAAGATCGTCTGGTTCCCTTGAAGTTGACGCACCCTGAGGCAGAACGCTTGCAACAAGATTGTGTTTTGGCAGGACACAACAAATAGTAAAAGTCAAAAAGCCAAACTAATACCAAAGGATGATGTCCCCTCAAACATCTTGGCAGCCGCATCAGTGTCTACGGGCTTCATTGGAAAGTCCTTTGCGGAGTCAACACGAATGGCCGGCCCGCTTTCGCTTGCCGAATCTTCCGTAGACCACTCAAAAAAGCTTGACACTACAGGACTTCCCTTGAAAGTCCTAGCGCCCGAAGGACCAACGTTAGCTGCATCACCTCCGGATTCCTCCGGGGCGGCAACATAGCCGGCCTCATCACCCTCGTTGTAAGCGGAAATAGGATCATAATGTTCCCCATGTTCTTCGATCGCCCCAGCTCTCGGGCTCGTCACCACCTCAGTCCCTATATCACGAAGCAGATAATAAGCGGTCCGAAACACATGGAAGATATATTACAAAGACGAAGCTGATCTTACCTAAGTCCGGAGCAACTTCACCAGTAGTCGGTTCAGCAACCGACGGTTCAACTACTAATGGGGCAGCAGGAGGAAATGCTGCAAAGGGTTCGTCCTCTACAACAACCGTAGGAGCTTGGCGACGGGGCTTCTTCACCGACTGCTTCCTATGAGACCCACCTGTCCGTTTGCGCTTGAGGAGGGCATCAGAACCTTCCTCCTCTGCTTCCTCTACATGTCTTGGGGGAGCTGTCCCCATCACGCCAGAACCGGCTGCAAAAGTCTCGGCACTGCCTCCGCTTCGAAGCGAGGATTTTCTGCATCCGAGGCTTCGCTGTCATCAACAGCAACGAATTCTTCTATGCCCGGGACGCGAACCCTCTTACCTTCCCTTCTCTCAGAGACCTTCTGCTTTAGCCGCTGAGAAATTAACTTCACACAGAGCTGTTAGCCTTGAATCCAAGGGGTGTGGAGTTGGAAGTTGCATACCATTGGCAGAAGCACAGGGTCATTAGAAGATTGGGAGTCCTCAACGGCATACGCAACCGCGCCTCGGTACAGCCCGCAATGAAAAATCGCCAGGCACGGCTCCATCAATGAGACTCCCCGTGAAAGCCAGATAGAGATTTGGGTTGCCCACATACAGTTGGTCATATCCAAACTGTCGAGCAAACCGACTTGGAACATAAGGCTCCAAGTAGTAGATGTCCCCACTTCGGTATAATAGATGTGAGGGCCGGATGCTGACTAGCCACTCAAAAATTCCCTGGCTCAAGGATGACTGCCCTTCCCCCGCGTCTTTGAACTCCTCGTCATAGCCTGCATCCCGAATACAGGAAAAACAGCGGAAGAGACTATAGACGTCATAGCGACGCACTAATTTACGGGCCTCAGCCACGTAAGTCTTCTGCCATGAGCATCCTTCGAATCGACGGAGGAGCACCATTCGAACACCTTCAGGAGGGTCCTCTCCAGCTTCAATCAAAGAGGGACAGTGCAGGGCGAATCACGCCATTAAATAAGTGTACGACAGACCCACTCTGGGTTAGACCCGTCGCGGGGCAAAATGATCCCCTTCCCACGCTTCGTCGTTGGTGGCCTGCAAAAAGCCTCTGTTAAGGCGCGAAGGCCTCTCTGGATACAACACACCATGGCCGGAAGAAGACCCAGAGGATGACCATGGACTAGACGAATAGCAGGCAGCAGGACGTTCGGATGAATGACGTCACCCGACGAAGACGGCACCACGCACCTCTTCAGCCAGACTGTCAAGAAGCCAGCCAGCAGCGCCTTCCGGGACATCGGCCGACGAGCCTGATGATGGAAACTCCGAAGGACATCACCCTTTTCATATGGACCATCGTCTTCCTTCACAACTAGATCCCCTTGGGAGTACTTTTGCATCCGGTCAAAGATGTCTTCGACAGTGACTCCACAGTGAGCCGCTTCAGAAGTGTTCTCCATATCTGGGAACAAATAATCTCCCCGGCTCTTCAAGCTACAGGAGGTTCCCTTACTGCCCCAATGCATACTGGAGCAAATGTATAAGTGGCACATTAACTCTCGGTAAGTCTCAAACAAGGCGGGCTCCTGCTTCTCCAGAAGCGCCAATTCTTCCTCGCACGGGAAGTATTCTTCATATGGAAGAACCCAAAAGGTAGAGCAGAGACTTCCCACATCTCATGCAAGGCCATACCCAATTCGCCAACAGGGGTGAAGAAAGTCCCTGTAGCCGGGCAGTACAATTCAAAGATGGCATAGAAGCACGCCACGTTCATCTCAATGCCGTAGCAAGTCGCCCTGACGGCTTCATAGAGGTTTAGCCTCTCCAGATCCTCCTCAAAATGAGCAAGGATGTATACAGTTCAATCCCTCCACCATGCCTTAGGAGGGTGAATCCAGCCTGGAGTCCTAAAGTCAGTGGCTGGTAGTTCCCATTAACTTTGCAGAATTGGTTGCCAAAGGTCAGCGCCACTGCAGGATTTTCTCCCATTGTGATCTCTCGTGACATGTTCCCAGGATGCAGACCCATTTGCAACGAGGAGGCCCCGCTCTTGCATAACCAGAGACTGAAGCATCAATTTCCCTATGTGGACAGAGTCAGTACTCCGGCTCACTTCCCACGACATCTTCCGAGCCTGCGTTACGCACTGGAAGGAAGACAAAGAAAAATGTCGTTTATTGGATGGGAGGTAGAACTTCTCATCATCCAACTGGAAATCCACTGCCCTTCCCCTGCCAGTAGTTGGTGATCAGGATCTGGTGCGACATCCTTGAACATGAAGTCGGGCTTCCTATAAGTTCGACGGTCAATATCTTCAAAGGGAGCCGTAGTCAAATACTCCTTGTGGTGTATATCACCACCATAAATAAGCGTGTCTCGAACGAGAGAGCTCCGCTCACTAAACAGAGAAGCCTGCCCTTGAAATTGCAGGCTGATATTACCGTCCAATCCCCTGGTCATCCCAAATAGATTGTTCGAAGGACCAGGAGTGTAGTGCACTGCAGGAGCAAAGAAAATCATGATTAGTTCATCAACCAAGCGGATACAAAGGCACAAGTTTCGCCAAGGCATAGCCTCGCCCTTTGAACGAAGCTAGTAAGGCGATAGCTTCAACAAAGCTTAGCCTCACAGTCAAGTCCGTACTTCGCAACAAATGATCAAGTATTAGCTTCGCTTCGAAAAGCTTAAGCAGAAGGTGGCACAGCCCTAAGGATTAACTTCGTCAGAAGGGCATTAAGGTCCTTTCCAGAGGATAGCTTCGCACCCTATCATTCAACAGGATGTGATAGCCTAAAGGATAGCTTCGCCTGGAAGCTTAAAGAAGAACTCTTCAGTTCTTAGATCCCCAATCAGGAAATCAAAGAGAAAATTCAGGGAACCAAATTCCCTAAGAGCATCAGATCATAATTGATCATTTTTTTGGATTCATCCAAAGACAACCAGACATCGGCTTTAAAAGAGAGATGACAGTCTCTAATCGAAAGGGAAAGTTCCCTACCGGCGATTGGTCGTTCAATGACCGGAGGAGGAGAAGGACCCTCCGCTGCAGAAGTTGCCACTTCTTTCCCCGCTCGTCTCTTGGGCGCCATTGAAGAACTACGGAAGTTCTTGAACTCTTGAATAAGGAGAAAAGAAGGAGAAAAAGAGTCAAAGTTCTCTGAAAATTTCAAGCAAAGAGATCTGCTCTTTCTCAGCCCGATCGGGCTTTTATAGGCCGATGTGCGCCTGAAACGACGCCTCGAAAAGAGTACAGGCTGTCGTTTCAAATTAATTTGAAACGGCGTCTAAAGCGCCTTCCCGAGAAGCGCTGATTCAGCCCCACTAAGGGCTAATTTCGCCATGAGTTAAAATGCGGACTTCGCACAATACATCAATGACTTCGCCAACAGGATTGCCTTAACTCCGCTGAAGGCATAGGCCGAACTTGCAGATATGTTAGCTTCGCTGGAAGCTCATTCCTATCTTTAACCCCACATGGAGTTTAGCTCCGCTAGCCAAGTTCAAGATGAAGGCAAAGCAAAAATCAGATGAGCAGAAAATGGACTTTCATTAATTTGAATAGGAAAGGTACATTCATACTACATCAAGGTTGTATTTCATACAACAGAATCATTTGCTCGAGAGGCATACAAGTGGTCTTATCTACTTTCAAGCCAAACCAACTGGACACGAAAGGCCTTCCTCCTGCACAAGGCCGTAATCCTTCACATAATGATAGAAGGTGCCACCAGAACAGATTGTGCCACCAGGACAGGGCGTGATCTTTCGCATAATGACAGGTTTTGCCATCAGAAAGCCGGACCGTCTTTGGTCAAAACTGGCAAAGGACTGATCGCCACCAGCAGGTTGGATCTTCTTTGATGAAAATTGGCAATGGGAAGATCCGCGACCTTACAGGTGACGTCCGCTTTTCCGAAGTGGATCATCTCGGATAAGCGACTACCAACCTCACTTCGAAGTGGATCATCTCGGATAAGCGACTGCCAATAGCCTCTGGGACACACATCAGCTGCCCAGTTTGTTCCTCCTGCTTAAAAGTAAGCTTCAACTAGGGAAGCATAAGGCAACTTTTCGGTCTCTTTCATCAAGTCACAAGATTGGTGAACATAGCTTACTGTAATGCAAACTGAAACAAGTTAGCAGTTAAACACCGGAGAAGCTGCAAAAGCGCTAAGTCAAATTCTTGGGGGCGAAGCAATCCAATTTCAGTTAAAGCAGAGGATAGCCTCGCTTGCACAGTGATGATGGGATAGCTCAGCAAATGCTAAGTCCTAGCCTCGCCTATATGGCTAAGCCAGACTGATCCTGTGGGACACAGTCTTAGCCCCACCTATATGGCAAGACTGGCTCAACTTTAAAGAAACTAAGTCCCAAGTTCTGCCCGTGTAGCGAACTTAACATGCAGTGATTTTTCTCTGATCAAGTCAAGATGATAGCTTTGCTGGGAAGCTATGCTGAAATCCTTCTCTGCAGATCAGTTAAGTGGAGAACAAGGGAAATTAATCCCTAAAGTAGCTGATTAAAGCTAAAGCTAAACTAAGGGAGATGAACTCCCTAAGGTTTATTGGTAAAGTCTCTGGATGATCGAGACTTACCGGTCCTTGGCCGGATAATGACCAGGTGGCCATTCCCACTACTTCAGAGGTCTGAGTATCTCTCTCAAACAAGAGAAGAGAAGAAGAGCAGATGACTTCTCTTCAGAGGACCTCAAGTGTCCTATTTATAGGCCCCATGGCCTGAGCACTGCCGCCTCAAGCGTGGAAGCACGAGCACATTTAGGGCATTTATTGCGCCTTGAGAAAAGGGACGGTTTCCCTTGGAACCGTGCAAAGGAAGAAGCGTCTCCCTCATAAAGGCATTTATGGCGCCTTGAAGAAAGGGAATATCCTCCCTCGGAAATGCACAAGAAGAAAATATCTCCCTCGATCAGTGCGAGAGAAGAAGTAATCCTTCTCGTAATTGGCCCACGACAGTTGGCCTTGGGAAAGCAACAGATGTTCCAAAGCGAACATACCTAGCCGCGAAGCTACCCAGACGCGAATCAACATGATTCCTCGGCGAATCTACATCCCAAAGCAGGATTCAACGCGAAGCTGAACTCAACCATCATGGCGACGTTCATACTCCATATACCACCAATCAAAGTAGTTCAAAGTATTTCAAAGTCTGAACCATCGCAGACTTTTGAAAACTTTGAAGGGGGTCTTGTTCACACTTAAAAAAGACAAGATTCTTATTGGTCCGAACAATGTCTAAACTTGTTGACATTTACAAAAGACAAGTGACAGACGAGCTGAAGACCAGTTTTCACCCGTCTCTGAGGGACAGGAAGCAACTTGGACTCCACTGATCCAGCAAGCAGACAGTGAACCCCGGATTATTTCTAAACAGACCTCAGCAGGTCTAAAGATGCTAGCACTCAGCATTACATGAGCCCAAAGGATAGCCTCGCCTGAGAGGCTAAGATCATTCAACTTCGCATTGAAGCCATTTACAGCTCCGCCAAGAAATAAACTCATAGCTTCGCTTGAACTGCTGAAGCGTAACTCCGCAGAGAGAGTTAGCTCCGCCTGAAGCCACGCGCAACTGCGCAGAAAGGGTATATGATAGCTTCGCAACAGATGACATCTAGCTCCGTCGAAGAAGCTTTCCTCTGACTTCGCCAGATATTGCCTCCAGCACCGCTGCGGGCAGCGCCGCTGCTGGTCTGCTATGGTCAACTCTTGACCAATCAAATCTCTAGATGAGATCAAATCTAATCAGGATTGAGATCAAATTAATCAAGATCAAATCTGAGATCAAATTTGGCAGTTGATTGCCACAATCTCTTGACTCTTCTAAAACGAGTAAGAGGATCAGGGGAAATCTTCCAATTATATGGATAGGATCAAAACAGATCAAGAGGATCAACCGACCTGCTACTTCTAGCTTCGCAGAAGCTGATCCTAGCCTCGCAGCAAGGCTACTTTTCAGATTTAAATAGAGTTGATTCAATCTGTTTTCATATTTTCAAGGGACAATTATACCCCTGTCCTCTCTATAAATAGAGGACCACCTCCAAAAGAAGAGAGAGACACGCGATACGCTCGAGAGAGGACTCCACAAGCGGAGACTTCTTCACGATGCACCGTGCGCACAAAAATTCAGAGACTTTTAGAGAATTACTTCTCTAATCAGGGTGCTGATACCTAATACCTTCTTCTCAAGGAATCTCCAGAACCAGGCGAGAAGGAATTCCTAATTGAAGGCGGTTTTTGCGAAGTAGCAAGAGGGTTCTACTAACCTTCTGTTCTCTGATTCCCCGAATCAGGCTACAAGGAAATCTCATCGCTCGCATCGTCAAAGGGACAAAGTGGTCGCGCGCTGACCAGACTCCTATCGGCACACTTCTCCAGAATCTCTGAGGAGATCTACTTGTAATCTTTTAGAATACTTGTAATTTAGCTCCTCAACCCTTTTTATTGTAAGTTTTCCCTTTGCAAATCAATGAAAACAGTAGTAAATAATGCTAGACACACGACGTAGCTAGACTCCTGGACGAGCTAGCGTGCAACTTTAGGCTAAACCCACACGGTGGTGCTAACGCACGTAGCGAAGCGACGCATGAACGCCAAGTTAACGCTCACGGTGAAACCACACTCATGGCGAAGCTAAATGCCTACGGTAAAGCCAGCGCAACAATGCTGCGTCTTCGTGTATGATATAACCATGATCGCGGCACAACTAGGTACACGTGACGAAGCGAGCGTATAACCGCTATCTATTGTACATGGCATAACTACGCTCGCGATGGAGCTAGCTGATAAAGCGCAGGGCTCTAAGCCCGCCTACAGCAGGGCTGGTAGAGATCCTAAAGGTAAAGTCCGAAGACTAAGTCTAAAGCTGGATCAAGTTAGCGAGCAGTGATAGACACTAATGCTCACATGGTGAAGCCAACACACGTGACAAAGTAGTGTATGTACAATCTGCTAACACCACGACGTAGCTACACTCAGGCGAGTTTCGTGGTAAAATACTGAGCGCTAAGCTCGCCTACCAGGCAGAGCAAAAGTGAGACCCAGGGTCTAAGCACGCTAATGTGTGTGCTTTATATACATGTTTTGTATCACTTTTAAACCTATTATTTGCCATATTTAACTGCATGGGTTTTTTATTAGTGTTATTTTGTAGATTTTAGGTCAAAAGCATATTAGAAGAAAAAGAGCGAAAATTAGCAAATTGGCGATATCAAATGAACTAAAAAGATGCAGAACCAAAGATATGAAGCAGAGATAGAACATCTCAATATAGACTTCACGCAAAATCAGAAATTCCATAAAAATCTAGAACTGAAATGGACCAAGAGCTCGGTCACCCAAACGTAGATTTCGGCCAAGCAGCCGCGGATCAATCAACGGGAATGCCAACTCAGAGATCAACACGAGTCAAAAACTTGAGCGCTAATATAGTAAGAAGTTCAGCCAGCAAGCCGAATTTTCGGCCAGCAAGCCGAACTATGGCGGTACTTATGGATAGAATTTTCCCAGAAATTTGTTGTAAATTAAGAAACCTGAGTTTTCATATTCGACTAAGATTCTACTATTCTCTGTTCTATGTAAACGCCGTCAAGCCTCTTGTAAAATATACAATTTAATTCTCTTTTTTATTTTAAGCGAAAATCAATAAAATTCTACTGTTAGTCATTAATTCTCAGAGTACTTTTAGCAGGAAATTATTCAAGGCTTCATCTTTATTGGCGCTTTCTTACCTTTCTTTTACTTTTTTTTAATTGATTCTATTCCATGATCTCTTTCAATATTATAATGTGTTTTATTTCATAGTTATAACTAATTTTCCATAGAAGGGGCATGATGTAGGGATTGTATTGATGATTGAGATTATGTTTTGTGCAAATTTTCTTATGTGTTTTTTATAAAGTACAAATCTTTTAATGGTAAGTTGTTAAATCTTATGCTTATATTATAATTGGTATGCACAATTAATCAGATTAGGTTAGAGTCCTAGAGGAGATAACTTAGTAAAAACTTTAGGATTAACGGTCATAACTCGAAACGTTGAGACATAAGAATTGTGCAGTCAGGTAGGAATATCCATCATATTTAATGTATCTTCTGACTAGCAAATTACTAGATCGAGAGATATTAGTTTTAAGATTTTAAGATAGAATTAGTATAGTTCGAGGGAAAGTACTGATTAGGATAGGGAATTCTGATTGTTAGCATGAATATGATGAATTAGCACAAGCATAATATTTTATCTGATTACAATTACCAAAATCATTACCCTAATTCTTTTCATAATTAAATCAAATTTCTTTAGTAGTACTTTAATCACAACATCTTCCAAATACGTTAATTATTCAAATAGAACTAGGGAAGATTAAGTTCATACTTGAAACAACAATCCTCGAGGGAACGTACTCTGCTCACTATTATATTACTTGAAAACGATTGGCACACTTGCCATTCGAATCTGCACATCAAGTTTTTGGCGTCATTGCCAGGGATTGTTAATTTCAATATCAACAATATCAATTACTATTTTGCTTTGAATTTTATCTGCAGATCTAATATAAAAATCTTTTTCTATGCAGGTTACAGAAAATTCAACCTCAACAAAGCACATATTTCGTCTAGACAGCCAAATTTCGGCCAGGTAGTCGAACTCCTGTTCTGAACAGAGTTGAGTTTTCTCCAAATTTACTGTTACTAGTAGATCATACGTTTTAGCAGTGCAGAACTCATAGAACCTGATCCAGAGATTGACAGAACCTTCAGACGCTTGCTCAAGGAGAGATAAGATCGAGAAAAAAATAATAGTGGAACAAAATGAGAGAAAAACTTTGAGAGATTACGCTGTTCCCTCTCTTACTAGAGCCAATTCATGCACCATTGCACCGACAATTCAAGCAAACATCTTTGAACTGAAGCCGGGGTTAATTCAGATGGTGCAACCCACATGTCAATTCGAGAGATTCCCACATGATGATCCCAATGAATACATCTCTAGTTTTCTAGAGATATGCGACATATAGAATTAATGGTGTGTCTCTGAAGGTAATAAGCTGAAACTTTTCTCTTTTATCCTTTGAGGATAAAGTAAAGGCATGGTTCAATTCTTTGCCTAAGAGCACCATAGCAACATGGGATGAAATGCAAAATAAGTTCCTCACAAAGTACTTTCCTCCATCTAAAGCGACAAAACTCTGAGGGTAATCTCAGAACCTTCACCTAACTTGAATCTGAAAGCATCTATGAAGCTTAGAAATGGTACAAAGGATTGATAAGTAAAGTCCCACATCATGGACTCCTGCTTGGTTGAAAATCTAATTCTTCTACAATGATTGAATTCAAATACCAAGATGATAATGGCCACACCAGGGAGGAACACTCATGGGAAAAAATGTGATGAGGCATATGAGCTTCTTGAGGAGATAGCCTCAAATAGCTACCAGTAGCAACCAGATCGAGCAATACCATGAAAGGTGGCCAGAGTACATGAGATAGACGCAATCTCCGCAATATATGCATACTTGCATTATCAACAAAGAACTCATGCAACTAATGTAAGTGCCATCAAAACTCAAAACACTCCATATGATGAATTTGTTGCAGGCCAACTAGCCAATAAAGGGCAAGTTGGCAACTTTGGCTTCCCTTCAAATGAGCAGGTAAACTACGTGAACAACTTCCAAAGGAATAATAATCCCTATTCAAACACATACACACCAGCTTGGAGAAATCATCCTAATCTAGGATGGGGTGGTAACAACAACAACAGTGCTCTAAGGTGAATAATTTTCAGCAACAGTAAGAAAGGCCACCACCACCACAAGATAAGAAGCAAAGCCTGGAGGAAACAATGCAACAACTCGCCACCAGCACACAAACATTTATGACTACCACAGACACCAACTTGAAGACCAAGCAGCTGCAATTCATAAATTAGAGGTGCAGATGAGTCAAATTTTCAGCTACTATCCAATCGACCACAGGGATCGTTACCAAGCATTACAGAGGTAAATCCCAAAGAACACGTCAAGACAATCATGTCAAGAAGTGGAAAAGTCCTAGCACAGGACCAATTCCCCAGAGAAGAAAACCTTGTTCCAACAGATACTAGAGATGAAAACTCAGAGAAGAGAAGAAGGCAGGAGATATACAGAGCCAAAGTTCGGCCAACCAGCTGAAATATCGGCCAGGTAGCTGAACTCTGGAAGATTCTTAGGCTATGTAAAGTCCTACAGAGAAGTCAATTATTAAGTATGTTCCCCTACTTTCATTCCCCCAGAAACACAAGCTTCGAACTACAGATAAGAAATTTGTTCAATTTCTAAATATGTTTAAAAAACTGCATATTAACATTTCTTTTACAGAGGCCCTAGCACAGATGCCCAAGTACGCAAAATTTATGAAGGAGATCTTAAGAAATAAGAGGAAACTTAATGATCATGAAACAGTAATGTTGAATGAAGAATGCTGTGCTATTCTACTAAACAAGCTTCCTCCAAAGCTTAAGAATCCAGGGAGTCACTATACCTTACACCATAGGAAATTTTTATTTTGAAAAAGCCTTATGTGATTTTGGTGTCAATATTAACTTGATGCTTCTTTCTTTCTGCGTTCAGGACCCTGGGGCTAGGAGAACCAAAACAACTAGCATGGATAGGTCCATCAAATACCCGAGGGAGTAATTGAAGATGTGCTAGTAAAGGTAAAAAAGCTCTGCTTCCCTTGAGACTTTATTGTACTCGACATGAAGGAGGATATGGAAGTACCTCTCATTTTGGGACATCCATTTCTTGCAACGAGCAATACATTAATAGATGTGCACCAAGAAAAGTTAACTTTACATGTGCAAGATGAAGAAGTCACATTTAATGTCTTTGAGGTGATGAAATATCCCTCCAATCACGATGAATGTCATTATATTGACATAATTGAGAAGGTAACAACTGAAGTATTTGAGAATGAGACCCCAACGCTACCACTTGAGGCATGCCTTATTCATTCAGCAAGCATCAATAAGGATAATTTTGAAAAAAAGGAGTGTGCGAACTACTTGAAAGCAACAACATCATTACCTAAGTATGGGAGGCAACAGATTGAAGAGCTTGGTGCAAGTACCTCACCGGCTCCACCATTCATTACGAAGGCACCAAAATTTGAGCTCAAGAAGTTACCACAACATCTAAGGTATGCATTTTTAGGTGATAATTCTACATTACCAGTAATTGTTTCTTCTTCTTTCACAGGTGACGAGGAAAAGAAACTCTTGCGTGTGCTACGAGATCACAAAAGAACGATAGGTTGGACAATTGCGGATATAAAAGGTATAAGCCCCTCAATGTGTATGCACAAGATCTGATAGAGGAGAACTATAACCTTCGATTTAGCTTCAACGCCGTTTGAACCCAGCAAGAAGGAAGTGGTAAGAAAAGAAGTGTTAAAACTTCTTGATGCAGGCATGATCTATCCTATTTCTGATAGTAATTGGGTCAGTCCTGTTCAAGTCGTTCCAAAGAAAAGAGGCATCACAGTGGTTAAAAATTATAATAATAAGCTAATACCAACTAGGACAATCACAGGGTAGAAGTATGTATGGATTATAGGAAACTTAATACTATAACCCGTAAAGATCATTCCCATTACCTTTCATTGACCAAATGTTAGAGAGACTTGCGGGCCATGCATATTATTATTTTCTAAATAGGTATTCAGGGTATAACCAAATTACCATAGCACCTGAAGATCAAGAAAAGATAACTTTCACATGTTCTTATGGTACATTCGCTTAAAGGAGAATGCCTTTGGTTTATGCAATGCACCAACTACGTTTCAAAGGTGCATGATGGCTATCTTTCATGATATGATTGAGCAATTATAGGAGTATTCGTGGATGATTTTTCAGTTTTTGGCCCTTCTTTTGATACATGTCTACATAACTTAAAACTAGTTTTGTAGAGATGTGAAGATACAAATTTGATTCTCAACTGGGAGAAATGTCATTTTATGGTGAAGGAAGGAATTGTGCTTGGACATCGTATATCTGAAAAAAGAATTGATGTGGACCATGCAAAAATTGAAACCATTGAAAACCTACCACCTCCAACAAATGTGAGAGGAGTGAGAAGCTTCCTAAGGCTGCAGGATTTTATCGACGATTTATTAGTAATTTCTTTAAAATTGCAAAACTTTTGTGCAATTTATTAATAAAGGGCACCATTTAAGCTTTCCAATGATTGTTTGCAGGCGTTTCAAGTTATTAAAGGAGAAGTTGATCACTTGCACCATCATAGTGGTACCAGATTGGAGTCTATTCTTTGAAATAATGTGTGATGCTAGTGATTATGCACTAGGAGCTGTATTGGGACAAAGACGGAATAAGATTTGTCAAGTAGTGTACTACGTAAGCAAGACATTAAATAAAGCACAACAGAATTACACAACAACGAAGAAAGAATTGCTTGATGTGGCATTTGCTTTTAATAATTTTGTTCTTATTTAATTGGATCCAAAGTTATTATATTTTTCAGATCATTCTGCCCTCAAGCATTTACTTGCAAAGAAAGAGACTGAACAAGATTGATAAGATAGGTCTTACTTCTCCAAGAGTTTGATTTAGAATTCAAACAAGAAGGAGGTGGAGAATCTTGTGGCAGACCATCTTTCTCATATTGAGCAAGAAGAAGAGGACTCCAATGAATTTCCCATTAACGATGCTTTCCCTGATGAATATTTGTTAAGTATCATTGCCAATTCTCCACCTTGTATGCTTCCTTTCCAAATTTTAGCATGTGATGTTTTTTCCTCCTGATCTTTCATTCCAAGGCAAGAAAAAAATTCTAGCACATATTAAATACTAGCAGTAGGATGATCTAATTCTCTACAAATACTATGCGGATCAAATTGTGCGAAGGTGTGTGCCTGAGAACGAAATAGAAAGCATTCTACACCATTGCCATGCTAGAGAAGTGGGAGGTCATTTGGTGCAAACCAAGACAACAACAAAGGTGTTACAATCAGGATTTTATTGGCCACGCTATTTAAGGATGCTTATGCTCATTTAAAGCATATGATACATGTCAAAGGATGAAAAATATTTCTAGGCGTAACAAGATGCTCTCAACAACATCCTTGAAGTTGAGTTGTTTTGATGTGTGAGATACAGATTTCATGGGCCCCTTTTCATCCTCGTTCTCCAATCAGTATATCCTAGTGTAGTTGATTATGTTTCAAAATGGGTAGAAGCTGTTGCTTTACCTTCTAATGATGCACTTGTAGTGATAAATTTCTTAAGAGAACATCATTACACAATTTGGAACATCAAGGCGATCATTAGTGATAGTTGAAAGCACTTTTTCAACCACCAATTCAAATTTTTTGCTTAATATGGAGTAAAGCACCATGTGGCCACACCCGTACCACCCACAAACAAGTAACCAAGTGAAAGTTTTCAATAGAGAACTGAAGCACATCTTAGAGAAAATGGTTAACATGTCACGACATGACTGGTTAGTGAGCTCGATGATGCTTTATTGGGTATACCAGACTGTGTTCAAGACACCGATTGAAATGTCCCCCTAATGATCTATGGTAAGGCATGTCACCTTCCAATTGAGTTAGAACACAAGGCTTATTGGGCAATGCAATTACTCAATTTTGACATGCGAGTGGTGGAGAGAAAAGGATGTTGCAACTCAATGAGATGGAAGAATTTTAGAATAATATTTATGAGAATGCAAGGATCTACAAGGAGTGAACCAAATAATGGCATGACAAGCATATTATGTTAAGAGATTTCAAAAAGGGACAGAAAGTACTACTCTTCAATTCTCGCCTCCGTCTATTTCCAGGCAAGTTACGCTCAAGATGGTCGGGTCCTTTTGAGGTAACTTAAGTATTACCACATAGGGCAATTGAAATTCATAGTCCAACAAAGGGGACGTTCAAGGTAGACGGACCAATGACTCAAACCATTCGTGGAAGGCTACTTTACCAAATACAATGTTTCCTTCCTCCTTGATGAAGCACCTTAAACATGCAGCAGGAAGTCTAGCTAATGACTATAACTTAAAGCGCTTCTTGAGAGGCAATAAAAGTCTTCTAATTTCTCTTATTAATTTTTCTAATTTTAATTTTCTTAGTACTAACTTATGTCAGTACTCCTCTCTGTAGACTGATCTAATACTCCCAGATGAACAACAATTCACCACAACATGAGCACCAAAAAACAAACGTCAAAGGACCAGAAGTTTCAGCCCGGTGGCTGAATTTTCGACCAGCCAGCCGAACACTGGTAGGTGTTTGACCAGAAATCTTTCAGGTGTACACTTTCCAAATTATCTATTTTTCTGGATCTGTTTCCGAGATATGTGGCTTTAAAAATTGAATTATTTTGTGATATATAAAGATCTTAAATTAAAAATAGATTTATTGTTCAAATTTAAAATTTTGAGGTGATTTTTAATCCTGATTTTTTCATGAGGACATAGCACAATTTAGGTATGGTGGTAGGGGTTTAAATCTTCTTTTTGAATTTTTGAAATCTTTCTTTTTATCCTTTCCTTATTTTTATCTTCTTTATTTCATCCTCTTTAAAAAAAAAGTATTTGTGGTTAAGTTGACCTAGTTGTAAGGCATTTAGAAGCCATATAAACTTGAATTGGATAAGAAAAATCAATTTGATTGAATTTTAAAATCTTTGAGTAGAGATGAAAATTTTAAAATATTATTGTCATCTAGAATTTGTCCATGTGAATATATCTTATCTACACTTACAGAATAGTTTAAATTTGAGATAATGAGGATTACTTAATACTTAAATAATAAGAAGAAAACCTAATTATTGATTAGCTAGATACTTGGGCCTCAAGAAGCCTTAATATTTACTTGAAAGATAATTAGTAAGCTAATATATATATATATAATATATAATATATATATTATATATATATATATATATATATATATATATATATATATAAACAAGTTTAATGATCAATTAGCTTGGTATTTTGGCCTCAAGAAGTCTTGATATTTACAAGAAATCAGATTAGATTTTATACATATGAAAAATGAAGAAAAAAAGAAGTGCTTAAAGGCAACGAAGTGATAATACTTCGAAACTTCTATGTAAAAAAGAAAAAATTTAAATATGTAAGTTTGGGATCAAAATTCCATGTTAAGAACTATACATATTCAAAAGATGCATAGAATCAGAAACTTAGAAAGGATTGTGATATAGCTAAGATTTGTAAATCTCTATAAAGTAGATGATAGAATTCTTGATAAGAAATTGAACTTAATAATGAAAGTTTATGGTAACTAGGGAACTTATACATTAGTGTTGCTTACCACTCCAAAAATATTTTGTCTTTCTTTTTTATTTTTTTTATTTTTTGTTATCTTTATTTTTGGCCTTTTTATTTTATCTCTCTAATCTTTTAAATTCTTTCACTGAATTTTGTGGGAATAATTCACTGAAACCCTCACGAGACAACAAAACTTATCAATAA